>AP028431.1:13735036-13988036 GCA_036509395.1 Antheraea yamamai | reverse complement strand
GGGAGACTGAACATCTAAGCACAAACTTGATGTTGCCAGCTATTGTCTAGACCAGGAGTGGCCAACAAGTCGATCGCGATCGCGCGATCAATTTTGGTCGATCACTCGCAAGTTCTATGAGGGGACGAATTCAATGCCAAATGTTTCTAGTACTTGATGCAGGAATGAACATGTACGCAGCTCATGCTTCGAGCAGAGAGACGTTTGCAGCCGTTGCTTGTCCCGTGCGCATATTGTTCTTTACCTGCGCTTCTCACAAATGGGACCGTGAGCAGAGCACGCCGAATACAAAAAATTATTCACTTGCCGTGCAAACGCAACGCGTGAACTAATGTAGAATTGTAGAAAGTGAACTGTGAAAATGTGTCTTTTCTCTATGTTTTAAATTAAATTATACCTTTTCTTATCTATCATATTTACTTGATTCGTAAGTGTTCTCAGTAACAGATTTTTGAACCACGGTTATTAGCGGAGTTAATGGTACGACTTTCCACTGACGTCCGTCGAATTGAGGGCTTGGATTGGTATGGGGGGAAGAGGGGGGATTCATGTATGTTGCTTGTTGTATGTTTCAATCATGGAGCTCGAAAGAGTGCACGTCGGTATAAAAGCACATTGTATAAACGTCCCCCTTCTTACCTAAGAAATAGGTGGATCGCGACACAATTTTAAAATGAAAAGTAGATTTTATGTGCACAAAAGTTGGCCACACCTGGTCTAGACTATGATCCAGTCACCACAATACTACTCCTCATGAGACTGTTAAGTAATGATACCTTGATCCGGCACTAAGGGGTTAAACAGTTGAACGTAAATTCAATGTTTCTGTATATTATGTATATTTAGATTTAATTACACTGTCCTTGACCTTGTATGACCTTGAAAAATTATAATTTGATTTGGCACTATGGGATCCAATATAACAAAATGTAGAATATTAATGATAGGAAAATAGCATAATATCTTTTATAAAGTATCAAAGTCGTTTCACGGGAGTTACTACTATGCACTTGTAGTAGTATGACTCGATGCCGAAATGAAGAAGAAATGAAGAATATATATAATACTCTTTGGTAGTATACTATGTCCATGGGTGGGGCTTACAAGAAACAATACATTTACACGGTACATAGCATCAAAAAAGAGGGTAATACTTCACGAAATAATGTAAAAATCCTTACTAATATTATAAATGCGAGGGCGTTTGTTACACTCGACTACGATAATGATGATATTTAATTTACACGTTGTAAGGGGTACAGAAAGAGACATAGAGTACCTTTCATGTACTCAAAATGTACTTATGTACAAAAAACGTATTAAGGAGGTCAATCAAATTTATATTAACGTCAGGGCAGCCACGGGCAAAAGCTAGTAATCAATATTTTAACATGTATTATTTCAAATTATACGCCCTATTACTCTTCACACTACGTGCACCGTAAGGTGCGTGTGAGCACAGAATAATATTACACCCAGTGAAAAGCGTGTGAGAGAGAGATTGGGGAAGAATTACTCACATGCTACTCTTCAATAGTGCTAACCCTTAATAGATATTTACATGACCGAAAGAAAATACGTGATGTTTCGATTCGATCCATTGCCGAGTATACTTAAAAACGAATTCAAGTGGCTTCATGTTTTAAAATTCTAATAAAATAATTCTGTAGGCTTGCGTTTCAAAAACAACTCTTCTCTTACAAGGCACGTTAATAGATAATATTCTGTGTCTACACTAATAATTTTTTGGAGAAGCCACAGTGATGGAGTGAAAGAGCCGCGTTCGGCTCGCGAGCCGCGTTTTACCGATTACTGGTATGGTGTGTAAAAACATCTTGTCATGTTGCCGAACTTCCAAAGAGTCTAGATGAGAATTGCTACAAAAATCAACATAGTTTGTAAATTGTTTAAAATCTTTATAGTAAAAGAATCTAAGAATATGTTTTTGAATAGCTTCAATACTATCAATATATTTATTATTAGAGGACATATACAGGCTGAAAGTTTAGACAGTAGCAATATTTATGGCGGATACTCCGCACTCGATTCACGTACTAAATCAATTAAAAAAATAGGTGCTTAATATTTGACTTAATTATCTAGAAAAATACAAAAAATATACTCAATCCTCTACGCGTCAATGTTAAAGCATAATGTCAATGACCGTCGGGTGAAGTGAAAGTGAACGTGGGAACGGCATGAACCAAACAAAAGGGTTTATTGGCCTTTTTACTATCGAAGGATATTAACTCCAGGTCGCCTCTTGCAGCTTTCGGCACCGATCATTGCACCTAGGTTTATTACGTTTATTACAGAGCTCTCGTCAGGATCCATCACAAAAATTACGTTACTAATGAGAACCAAATTATAATTTCCTTCACCACAACCTTACAATGATCGTCCAAATCCAACTGAATTTTATATTGCTCGTTTGTAACTCACTAAACTACCCCATATCTCCTTCTTTTGTAACAAGTTTAAATGTTGGGTAGACATAGTCACCCAAACAGATATAATGATATCGTCATATCTCAACATAAAATAATAATTAATTACTATTAATTCAGAGTATTTGGAACAGTAGGTAACTAATTAAGTAGTTACAAATAATAACTAATTCATTTGCACAAATTAATTATCCAGAGTCTAGAATAAGCGACTCGCACAGTACAACAAGTGTCCCGCACAACGCCAGAGCCAAGACTGCCTTAACAGTTTTTTTTTCTTGAACTGACTACACTACACACACTGGGTACACACCAGCTGCCTCCCCTCGTCAGCCGGACCTATGCAATGAGTAGATGCCCTCCCCCGGCTCATCCCCTCAAGTCCACTACGGTGGCGGGCGGAGTTAGGCAAATCGCCGCCTCATCCCGCCAATTCTCCGTTGGCGGCGAGGGCCTCTTAGAGGATTTACCTTGCGGGCCTTCTCCGCCGCCTCCTTCTGCGAGATGACCTCCTCGCAAAAGGAGGTCATCGCTCGCCACGCCTATTCGCTGCCGAGCATGGCCAAAACTACACTCGGCAGCGATCAATACCCATCCCCCTCTACCGCCGCAGATAGAGTCTACTCAGATAGAATGTTCTGCGCGGTGTTTTCATCAGCGCCGCACTTGTGGCACACGGCGGTCGGCTCCCTGCGCGCAATCCGGTGCAGGTATCACCCGAAACTACCATGTCCGGTGAGTACCTGCACCAATCGGAACGACAGGGAGCCCCACTTCCTCCCCATCGACATCCGCAGGACCGGTCGGATGGCGTCCAAGGTGTACTGCCCAAATCGCCCGTCCGCCAGATCCTACACTCATCGCTCTACAGCCACCTCCCTCAACCGCCGTCTCTTCTCCTCTATATCCCTGAGAGCCGGAGGGTCTCAACTACGTTTCGTCGCCACCATGAATTCATACACCATAATACCGATAAGGACTGACTACCCCTCTATATCACTCCCCCGGCGCGGAAAGTCATAGTTACTGAGATAGTCACGTCCAAAATTTTGTGGTTATGTCGCCTCCGGACAACTTTGGGAATTTTGTATATTAACAACTTGGTAATTTTTAAGTTAAAACACAACGGTTTGTACAAATAAATACAAATAAACAAATAAAATAAAGCAATAAATTGTTGCGGGGGGGGGGGGGGGGGGACGAACTTCTTAGCCTTCCATGGATTCACTGTGCGGGTGCCGGGTCCATCGTGTGGCAGAGGGAGAAACCCAGAGCAGTTCCCAGGACTTGCGACCCAGGTGTAGGTTTAAGGAGGCCCCCTTTGAGATGCGCATCAACGCTCACCTTCACTGCTCGAGTTTCCCGCCCTGCCTAGCCAAATTTGGTAGGAACCTGTTAGTGCAGCCTTTGATACTCGTTCTAAAATAGAACTTACTGCAGTTCTCGACAGGCCAAGGTCCTTCAGAAGGTTGTAGAGAGATTTTGCTGGTATACCTCTCGCTCCTACTTCTACCGCGTATAACCTAACCACATAGCCATTTTTACTTAGTTCATTTGTTAGTTCGTAATATTTATTTAATTTGATTGTGTGGTCTTTAGGAATGTTGGTTTCCCACGGTACAGTAAGCTCTACTAGTATTATATGTTTAAATGAAAAGTGTAAATTTTGTGGAGAAAATTAATTTTAAGTATTTAAAAACCTTGTTAACAGTACTGAAAATTATAGTAATTTTGTATAAACAAGGTTGAGTTTTCAACTAAATAAATAATAACTTGTATGAATATATATGTATGTATATCTGCGCAATAACGAATAAATTATTGATGGAAAAGCATAAATCATGAGAAAAAAAAATTGCAATAAACTTCTGTCCTCATTTTTCACACATTTTTCATTAAATAAGTCACATTTAAGTTCATAGCGGTTAAAAAAATATTTAATCTAAACCATCAAGGAATTTCATATATACTCGCAATATTAACCTACATAGGCTTCGCTCCAGCCCTATTCATCTATTAACCTTTCTTTTTTTTTTTTATGTGGGGAAATCCCTTATGGATACCCACCCTCCCGGGGGAGAGAGTGGGTTATGTCCGACTCGCACGGACTAAAACCCCACGATGTACCGTTCGACCGTAATTTTAGGGCGGCAAGGGATCGATCTATGCTTCTCCCCTTCTCTCCTACCTATAGAGAGACAACCGGGTACACACCGGCTGCCCCCCCTCGTCCGCCGAACCTGTGCAATGAGAAGATGGGCCCCCCGGCCCATCCCCTCAGGTCCGGCTACGGTGGCGGGAGGAGTTGGGCGAAGCGCCGCCTCCTCCCGCCGGTCCTCCGTTGGCGGAGAGGGCCACTTAGAGGAGCCCTCTCTGCCGCCTCCTTATGCGAGATGACCTCCTCGCAGAAGGAGGCCATTGCTCGCCACGCCTGTTCGCTGCCGAGCATGGCTAAAACCACGCTTGGCAGCGACAAATTCTCCCCTACATTCCCCACCGCCGCAGCCAGAATGCGGCGATGCCCCTCCCACGCAGCACACTCGGACAGAGTGTGCTGCGCAGTGTCCTCATCAGTGCCACATTCATGACATGCGGCGGTCGACTCCCTGCGTGCGATATGGTGCAGGTACCACCCAAAGCAACCGTGCCCGGTGAGTACCTGCACCATCCGGAACGTCAGGGAGCCCCACTCCCGTCCCAACCACTCCCGCAGGACCGGACGGACGGCGTCCACTGTGTAACGCCCATAGCGCGCGTCCGCTAGGTCCTGCATCCACCTTTCGACCACCACTCCCCGGATCTCCCGCTTCTTAGCTTCCACTTCCCTGAGAACCGGAGTCTCTCCACTACGTTTTCTCGCCGCTGTGTATCAATACACAAAAGCCGCCGCCGAGGACACCGTGCGATACGCCCGGATCGCCCTCAGTGCTACCGTGCGCTGCGCCTTACGTGCACTCCCATATAGAGTCGGCGGCACTCAGCGCTCGGCCCCTTTATATTGGAGAGCAACCGGCCAAGTGCCGCCGCCGCCCCGACAATTCGCGGTCCGAGCCCCGCGAAATGGGGCTCGAACCGCCAGCGCCCGTCCAGGGTGAGGCCCAGATACTTCATCCAGGTCCCCACCCTAATCCGAGCGCCTTCCACCATTATGTGGGCCCCAAGTGGTGGCCCCTGCCGAGGCCCTTGGAAAAGTAGGGCCTCGGTCTTCTCGAGGCGTACAGTTTTATTACTTTCAAAATACTTAATTTTTATTCTATTTCATTTGTTACATTTTTCTATAGCTTAAAACCTTAATAATGTAATAGAAGTTGCATACAATGTAATTTACGTAATGACCAATCAGAGCAGAGCCAATGCCTCGAGCGGGGTCGAGGCGCCATCTTTACTTTTAGAAGGTGGACAGTTTATGTGACGGATTGGTTTGAGCGATAGCAAAGGATCGAGTTGGATCGTTGATAAGAGTATTTATATTCGGTGATTAAAGTAAGATCGGTGCCCCGAACTCGCTGCTCGGCCTTAATTGTTAATTTTTGCAACGATATCATTGTATAGTGTAAAACTATTGTTGAATCTAAATTAAAATAATGTGAAACTGTGAATATTGTGTTTTGTGATCGCATTTTACCCGAATGACGCCCACTAAACCCGTAACCACTAATGACGATGCCAGCGGGAATAACGTTTTCCCCGACATATATATATATTGTATTTTGTAGCCATATCCATTCACCAAAAAGTTGTTATTTTAATTTTATGTACACACACTGTATTTTTATATACGTAATAGATTACAAAAAAAATTAGAATTAAAACTAACGTAGAATAAACTTTTTGAATAGGAACACAAAATAAACTTTGAATATGTTTGCGATAGAAACTTACCACATTACCATGGCAACGTATATAATACTAACACTAACGCGCAGCGAAAGCAGCTCTAAAAAGGAAAAAAAATAAATAATAGTTTAAAAAAGCTAAAAAAACAAGCTTTCATAAAAAATCCAACTAAAAAACAGAAAATAAAATTCAATAAATTTGGATTAAGAATAGTGTAAATTAGAAATAAATGTATATTTTTGTAAAAAGTGACAAAAAAATGATAAAAATACTGATATCTGGAGGTGCTGATATTAACATGCGATGCCTCACTGTTAATATCAGCACCTTGGATTTTTTATGAAAGCGTGTTTTTTTAGTTTTTTGAAACTATTATTTATTTTTCATTTTATAGTTACATTTTTTTAACTTTTTTTTCGGATTATTGCATTGTCATTGACCTTTGACAGGTGTGCAAAGTTTGAATTAAATCTGATCGTTCAAAGTAGGACAAAATCGAGCTCAAAGGGGTCGGTTACATACATACATACAGGGGAAGCTAATAAAAAGCGTGATAAAAAATGCCCGATTTTGAAACATTTTTCATTGGCGCTCCGCTCCTATTGGTCTTAGCGTGATGATATATAGACTAAAACCTTCCTCGATAAATGAGCTATCTAAAACCGAATCGGACCAGTAGTTCCTGATATTAGCGCGTTCAACCAAACAAACAAATAAACAAACAAACTCTTCAGCTTTATATATTAGTATACATATACAACAATATCCATAAAAGTACTTGTAATAAATATGTATAATTTATTAAAAAAAATCCAAACTACATTTCAAAGTATTTCGTGATAATTTTAATTTGTGTAATGGGTCAAACTAATAACACAATGTAGGTTGTAACTGGATAATTGTTAACGTAATCATAGTCACATATCAAATATATAATATGAGTAAAGAATACACAGAGAGCTTTATTTTTAAACATTCAACAATGTGCCGCACAGTGACTTCTTTTTTATACATAGATCATAAGGCACAACATCAGAGTGTTGGCTTGATCAGAGTACATATAGTCTTCGCTTTTAACTTGAACATAAACATCAACCAACCAATAGAATGGCACTACCAGGTTATATAAGTCATAGTAGCCGAGTGCTTTAACTGGTCGAATGTCAGTTCAATATCAGTAGATTCGAATCCGGGTATTTACTAGGGTGGAGTGAAAAAAACAATTTTTTTTTTTTTTCTTAGCCTGGGGGTCAAATTTGTAGCTTATAAAAAACAAAAATTTTTTAAAAAAAAAAAAAAATTTTACTCAACATCTTGAGCCAGCCCACTCATTTTTAAAACTAATTACGAGTAAAAATATTTGGTTGCAAAAAAAAAATTTTTGAAGGCGTTCTAGAAACTTCAGAGTATCCTCTTTTATGCCAATTAAAAATCACAAGTTAAAAAAAAATTTTTGTGACTATTGTTTTAATTAAAAAAAAAAATCCCAAAAAGTACCATTCCTCTTTAGGGCACTAGAATAAAATTTGAGTTGGAAATGATCATAATTGCCAGTTCTTAGATGTTTTAAGAGATTCAAAGACAAAAAAAAATTTTTTTTTGCAACCAAATATTTTTACTCGTAATTAATTTTAAAAATGAGTGGGCTGGCTCAAGATGTTGAGTAACATTTTTTTTTTTTTTTTAAAAAATTTTTGTTTTTTATAAGCTACAAATTTGACCCCCAGGCTAAGAAAAAAAAAAAATTGTTTTTTTCACTCCACCCTAGTATTTACCAACGAATCTTTCGAAATTCGCGTACATTTTGGCAGCACTATCGGCTGAAAATGAAGGAAAACATTGAGAGGAAACCTGAACTTGAGAAATGTTTTCGTGGTAACATTGTATGTTTTAAAATATAGAACTGTGAATTTTTCCGCGTTTGTAATCGGCATATCTGTCTTTATTCATATCTGTTATATGAGGCGTTGCAACTTGGACCTCAGTAGCAACCTATTAATTGTGATTGACCTCTAGACTGCGGACTTTTCAAGGTCGAGTTTACATGGCTGCAATAACTACTTAGCATCAGATCGCTTACATGCGTAATATGCTACTTCATACGATAAAAATACAATTATATATACTATTATTACAAATGCAAAAGTAATTCCGTCTGTCTGTCTCACGCCTTAATGGCTGAACCAACAATAGTAAGTTTTGGTACTGACACAATGATTCTTATTCATGATATAATTCATTATTAATGATATAATGATTCTGGTTGATCTTCAGGACGACATAGTCTACTTTTTGTCGCGAAAATACAACTTGAAGGGTGGAAATAAGCAATGAAAGTTCGTACGGGGGAACGAAACATTTCTCAAGTTAGAAATATAAAAATTCGTCATATTCATACATTTTGTAAGATATAAAGAATGTTTTTTTGGGTTAAAGGATTCTTAATCGAAGTAAATAATTTCTTCTCTGTAAATATATACTAATGTAGATATCAGTTCTTTATGACATCTAAATACATGATAATTATTTGAAAATAAAATAAACCAAACGTAAAAACTTTATTTAAAAAAAACTTATAAAAGAATTTAGTGCACTCGAGCAGAGCCGAGGCACGACTCATTTATTTATATTACGTGTTCTCGTAGCTTTTGTATTTTTCTTATAATTAGGGAAACAATATGGGATTATAAGAATCATAATAATGGGTTTTTATCAGAATTACATAGAATTTAATGTTTTTTAAAGACAAACAGTTAATAACCTTCTTATATCTTATCTTATTTCTTCTTTCGTAGGTGGTAGAGCCACGCTGAAGCTATTACTGGTTTCAGCATGAGTGGGTCGGCTCGCCCGGGGTACTACCACCCGACCCACAGAAACACTGACGTGAAGTAACAGTGCTTGCATTGTTGCATTTCGTTCGGTCAGTAAGAGCGCTGGAGGCCCAACTTCGGTTCTCCCTTCCCCTCCCTCCTCCTTTCCTTATCAGCCTCCCTCCAAACACAGACTGGTAACACACTTGCGACTCCTCTGGTGTCTCTAGTGTCTGTGGATGGCGGTGATCACTTAACCTTAGCTGACCCACCTGTTCGTTTGCCTTCCTATGATAAAAAAGATTATATAAGATATATATATATATATACATGTATAAATGAAGTGATAGATTTATGATGTTGTGCGCGCATCACTCAAAAACAATTGGATAGAATTCGGTCATTTTCTTGCCGTGGAAAAGTAGGACAAGCGGTGTGATGTTTTTGTTATTTCCTCTGTATAACATAACGTAATAAAGGACGCTATCGAAGTCGCGGATATTAGCTAAATATACATATTTTCGTTGTTGGATGTCGAAATTCAAGGTCCCCTCCGGTCGAGTGTGTACTGCCTTTTCATGGAATGCGTGAGTCTGATCACTCGCGACCAGAGAACTAGCCAACGCTTTAGAGTTAATGCATTGCCATAATTATAACGTGGTAATGCGACCAGCCTTTTAGGAAACGTATAATTTAAAGATTCTTTTGATGCTTATAGTACTTATGGATGCTTTTATTTATATACTAGCTGACCCGTGCAACTTCGTCTGCACCAAATCGGTTATCACCGGTGTCAATTGTATTTTTAAACGCGAAAAATTTTAATATACCTAAAACCTTATTGCAGCCACATCTACGGTTTTCAATTGTGAATCCAAACTATCAAGGGCCTCACTCAAACATATACCCAGATGGCATGTGAGAAATCTTTTAAAATAAGCCTAGCATCATCTACTGAGTTCAATAAAAAATAAAAACTAACCTACATATATTGGCGATAATGTGAAAAAAAGCTTTAGAGGTCTATAGACGCCCAGTTCGTAAGAAGTTCCTTTCCCTTTTTTGTAGACGTTTACTATACAGTCAGTAGAGTTTACATTATAAAATATCAAGTTGATGAGTTAAATTGTAAATTAAACGACAAAATATATTCATAAAATAAATAATGATAAATGAACCACTGAATGATATCATAACTATTTTTAACTTGTATTAAAACTTTTTCACACTCCATTGTATTGAAAAAAAAATATAAATATTAAAAAGATATGAGCACGACGCGTCAAATGTCACTTGCCTGTAACTATTTGTCTAAGAGCTAGTAACGGTTTCGACACATTTTCTATAAGACAGTTTTTGTATATCTTTATTAGGGTGGCGCAAAAAAACCGACTATTTTTTTTTTTTGAATCTCGGATGAAAAAATGTTAGTTTTTGATGTTTTAAGAGCCCTCTCCAAAGGACAGCTCAAAAAAAAATTTTTAAGAGGTCGCTCCAAATTTTTTTAAATTTCAAAAATCGTCGAAAATCGAATTTTTTTTATTTTTTATTTTTTTTTCTCGTTACGGTATAATTTTATAGACCAAAAAAAATAAGTTTCTGAAAGTTTCAGTTAAAAATTTTAATTCTGAAAGGTCGCTCATAATTTTTTTTAATTTATTAGTAAATGACTTTAGATTTTTTCGAGCGACCTTTTAATATTAAAATTAAAATTCCGGCCATTTTTTTTCCTTTATTTAGTACAATAATCTATAAGAATACACCACGAGATGAACTAAAAATCAAGAATAACAAAAAAAACACAAAAAAAATGGCCGGAATTTTAATTTTAATATTAAAAGGTCGCTCGAAAAAATCTAAAGTCATTTACTAATAAATTTAAAAAAATTATGAGCGACCTTTCAAAATTAAAATTTTTAACTGAAACTTTCAGAAACTTATTTTTTTTTGGTCTATAAAATTATACCGTAACGAGAAAAAAAAAAAAAAAAAAAAAAAAAAATCGATTTTCGACGATTTTTGAAATTTAAAAAAATTTGGAGCGACCTCTTAAAAATTTTTTTTTGAGCTGTCCTTTGGAGAGGGCTCTTAAAACATCAAAAACTAACATTTTTTCATTCGAGACTCAAAAAAAAAAAATAGTCGGTTTTTTTGCGCCACCCTAATCTTTATGTTCTTCCGAACAGCGTGCGGGCTACCTGGCTGCCGGTAAACGTTGCGTTTATTACTGCATATCGCACCTTTACTGGCAAACACATATTGATTTTTATATAATTTTTGAATGTTTTGTTTTTTACTAACTTTGAAACCCTACTAAAACATGAAATTATTATTGCCAGACATTTTTGTTATAGACAATAATTTGCCCGATGCTATTTTTTTGTAAATAAAATAAGTATGTTCTAACCATGTTAAGATAGCTGTAATTTTAATATTATTATTATTATTATTTTTTGAATGAAGGCTTAGTCACCTGCGCTACTATATCGCCTAAATGACATACAACTATCTATACTATAATAAAACTGTAGCAAGGTCAAATCTGTACATTAAATATTTTTTGAAAATTTTTATCGGGGTAGACTTTGTTATCGATATAGAAGCCAAAAATAATCTTTTTACAATTTTTGTCTGTCTGTCTGTCTATCTGTCTGTCTGTCTGTCTGTCTGTCCCTGTGAACACGCATCACTCTGAAAGTACTGGACCGATTTTGACGAAACTTGGCACAGTGATAACTAATATTACGAGATTACATCTAGGATACTTTTTATCTCATAAAACGCAAGGGATTCTCCAGGATCTGCCTGTTTGTCTATCCCTTTGAACACGTACCATTCTGAAAGTACTGAACCAATTTTGACGAAATTTGGCACAGTGA
This sequence comes from Antheraea yamamai, assembly GCA_036509395.1. Taxonomy (NCBI): domain Eukaryota; kingdom Metazoa; phylum Arthropoda; class Insecta; order Lepidoptera; family Saturniidae; genus Antheraea; species Antheraea yamamai. Next base: position 13,976,060 of record AP028431.1, on the reverse strand, counting down.
TAACTAATATTACAAGGTTACATCTAGAATACTTTTTATCTCATAAAACGCAAGGGATTCTCCAGGATAACGGACGAAAGTCAAAAATTTGTAGTTAATGAAATTTTTGACGGATTTTGGTAAATTTTCATTGTGCTATATATAGCAGACAGATTAGCTAAAAAGATAAGCTATATTTCCCTAAGCTACTTTAAAAAAAATACCAAAAAAAAGATCGCCGGGATTCGAACTGTCGGCTCCGGCGGACCATATAAATGTCCAGTACGTTATAACTGAGCTACGGCTATATGACATTTCTGTACGTAATTATTAACCACATATGGAAAAAAATACGTGTAAACGAAACTGTCACTTATATGTTGTTACATTTATTTTATTGTATAAAAAATGTTTGCTAAACAAAGGTGACAAGATTTTTTCCTAAAACATAAACCTAGATAATAGTTACATTGCATTGTAGAAGATGAATCTCAACTAGAGTTCTATCAGTACGTGTGTTGTTTCGATATTTGATAAAATTAGTTTTCTAAATGTTGTTGAGTAGTTTTTTTTTTTTTTTTTTTTTTTTTTTTTCTGCAGACTCTCGGTCCGCACCATTTTTTTGCTATAGTTTTTTAAGTGTAAGTTAAGTTAAAAATCGTATCTGTGAGCATCTATTGGGTGTTTTTTTATATATTTATTTTTATTGTTATTGGTTTTTTTTTTTTTATTTATTTATATAAAGACGTTATTGCCTTTATGGCAGTTTCATTCCGGTCCTCTATCGCCATCTTTAAATTATATTCCACAATATGCCGCGCCGGAGCGTCCATGGCCCGACGGATAAACCTACTAACCGCGTCATCAGTCACGTCGGTATAGTAGACACAGGTGTGGGTGTGTCTGGATACTGCCACTATAGCATGTGAAACACTATCGTGGATTTGCATCCTTCTGCTCTTTGTTTGCAGGATCACCACCGATTTGAAGGTCAATCCCTGGGATTCGTGGACTGTCAGAACGCGCGATCCTTCCCCTACCCCGTAGCCCTTGTTTATCAGGGCTTTTTTCTCTTCTTGTGTGTGTACCAGGAAGAGAGTGTCGGGGGTATGGGAGGATATTTGTTCGCCCTGATAGCCCCTGATGCTCAGAGATCTCACTATCGGTTTCGGTGAGTATATACCGTCGTATACTTGACTCAGCGCATAGGCTACATCCATCGGGTTCCTGTATGTGCAAGTGAGCTGTTGGTCAATACCAGCTACGGCCGTTGGTCTGCTGTAAACCATCCGAAATAAGTTTTCTCGATCAATGTAGGGTAGTTGGTTGAAATCTCCGATGAGGAGAATTTCGCTTGCTTCCGCCAGCCGGCCGGCAGTCAGGATGGACCCGAAATGGTTCATGAGAGCTTCATCCACGATTAACCTTGGACGCTTATCGTGCTCTCTGAAACCATTTACTAATATGGACGCCATGGTGCGCACCCGCTTTTCGGCTTTTTTGCCGTGTGCCTGCACCAGTTTCTCCTGTAAGTCTTTTGCCGCCTCGGTTGTGGTGGTCGCCACAGCGTCCCTCTCCACATCGAAGTTTTTAATTAACCACGTAGTCTTTCCACAGCCTGGGACCCCGTTCGTCCATTTGATCTCGGGTGTCGACTTAGTGCTTTCCGCCACTGCTAGATTTAGAACCCTCGAGGTGGTTTTTACCCTCTCGAGAATCTTTTCTTCAAGCATGATTCTTGTGCACCGAGCGACTACTACGATTGGATCCTCCGGGGGCGCTTCGAACTTCTGAGGTTGAGTTGTTTCTCGTGTCTCATTTTCTTTCCCTAGTACGAAACCGCTGGTGGAATTGTAAGCGGTCATGTAGCTGCCCGTCATTACTCCTGCTATGACTTGGGCAGTGTCGTTGTTATAGATGGCCGCTTCCGCTTCCTCTAGTCTAGCATCTCTCAAGTCCACGATTCCCAGATGGTGGGCCTCTAGGATTTGTGTACACGTCAGTGTGTTGACTTTAATCGTGGCTTCGAGTATGGCTTTGAACTCGAGTATAGCATTTTCCATATGATCCAGTGGTCCCGTGACAGGAATTTGGACGGGTGGGATGACTTGCCCCATGTCCGCTCTGGTTTTCTGTGACTGCGGTTTAAATTTTGCCTTTGGGACTCTCCTCCGAAGACGGTTTATCGCTTCCTGTTGTGTATTTCTGGTATGTCTATGGGTTTGGGACATCATTATTTGTGTTATTGCTGAGGATGAACCTCTGTCGGGTTTTCCTTCTGCGGATGTATTTGCGGCCTCTGCTCGTTCGGCTGTTATTTTTGCTTGTAAGCGTTCGGCTCCGCTTTGCTCAGGGTTCCCGAGGTCGAAAATAGGTTTATCTGTGTTGTAAGTAGGGTTTTTCCCGGGAGTCTTTTTGTGCAGTAAGAAGTCCAGACAAGCGCCTCTGTCCTCGTAGGCAACTATTTCATGGTACTTCGATGCGTTTATGCAGCCCAGTAAATCGGCTACCTCGCCCTTCTCGTATGTGACTGCCATAGCGTCGACACTAATCCTGCGAGATGTTATATGTTCGCTTGATCCCACGTCACCGATTCGGGATAGCAATATACATGCCTGTGAGAATGGCGTTTTGTTCGCCCATGCAAGCAGTGCTATAATCTTGTTTTTGATTCGCACTAGCCTGCATGTGAGACCCGCAACCATGGTCACTGGCAAAGCGTCAAAGGTTTTTCGCTTCATTGCTATTCTGGATGTGCTCCCGTTTATCAGCTTGGCAAGACCGGGCGAGACCGCAATACGATTTCGGGAGCTTACTATGCAGAAGCTTATGCCGAGGGTTTCGTAGTTGTTGTCCATGAAGAGGGCCACCCCCCGGGTTCTGATTCCTGGTACCCCTCTGTCGCCGTATGCCAGAAGTTGCCCCACTGACAAGTGTTGCGTAAGTTGGGGCCCGAGTGTGGGATTAGGATTATTGGTCGGTATTGTGGGCGTCTGTAGAGGTTGCGCCGGTGTGCAGCTTTTGTTTGCCTTGGCCGCTATTTGGAATATCTTCTCCGCAAATTGGAGGAATGTGGGCCTGCTATCCTTTTCTGCTAGGATGGCATGCAGGTTTGGCAGATTAAGAGTAATGTCCAATTGTGTTTGGAGATCCTGCCTGGCGGCCGAAAATCTTGGGCATTCGAGTAGTAAGTGCCACACTGTCTCCCTCTCTTGGGGGTCACACACACAGTTTGGGTCATCTTTTAGCCTAAATCTGTGGAGATATTCTGCTATTCCTCCATGTCCTGTCAACATCTGCACATGAGTAGGGGACCACTTCACTTTCCTCGTCAACCGGTAAGCCTTGGCTATGTCCGGGAGGAGGGTCTTTGTGATCACGCCTGTGCTGGAGGAGTTGTATCGGTCCTGCCATATCTGAACTGACTCCTCTCTGATCTTTCTTTTGACATAAGACACTGGGATTTTTTCGTAGTCGTAAGGTGCGCCTTTCAGCGCTGCCGATTTTGCAAGCTCGTCTGCTCGCTCATTCCCGGCAGTTCCGACGTGAGCTCTTAGCCAAAATAGTTGAACATCCCTGTTAGTTTCCCGTATTTCTTCTATGCAGTCTCGTACTGCTCTCTGTAATGGGTGCGACAGCTTTGAGTTACTCACTAGGTCTAGGGCTGATCTAGAATCGCTCCATATCGAGACCCCAGTTTCCCCACTGAGCTTGACCATTTGTGTCGCTTGTAAGAGCGCGTATAGTTCTGCTTGGAATACCGTACATGCTGGGTGCAGGCTGTATTGTGAGAACTTCGTTTCCCTGTTTCCTTCCCAATAACTGACTGCAGCTCCTACTGTCCCTTCAATCTTGCTGCCATCAGTATAAATGTTTGTACCGGTGGTTTGGTTGAGGATAGTTGTTTCGCAGTTTAGATTCTCATGCAGGGAAAACTCTATTTTAGTGAGTTCCGCTGGGTGTGGGTTTTCCGCAAAGTTCGTGATTTTCTCCAAATTCGTCCCAGGTGGTAAATAGTCCTGTGATATGCCCCGTTTAACCTTATATAAGGCTGCGGCCTCTCTTATCCTCAGGTCTAGTGGGAGTAATCCGGATAGCACGAGCGCTGATGTGAGGGAGACTGTGCGGTATGCCCTGCATACTTTTTGCGCAAAGCCTCTTTGGATAGCGTTTAGCTGCTTTACGATGCCGGTGAGATGCGTTTTTTCTGACCATACGGCCGCTGCGTACATGATGATGGGCTCTATTACTGACACGTATATTGTCCTTGTTATCTCACTATTTAAGCCCCAAGTTACCTTCGCGGCACATGCTAGTTGCTTGTAGATGTTCGTTGCTTTTTTGCAGACTGCCGCTATATGTTGATTGAAGGTGAGCTTTTTGAGTAGTTTTGTTGAGTAGTTGGGTTCAGGTTTGTGAATCTAAGATTAAAATAAATCAGTTGAGGTGTTTGCAGTTACCATATTATGTTGTATTTATACTAATATTATAATGAGAGGTAAAGTTTTGTATTCGAGGAATGCTTGGTACCTACTACTGATCCGATTTCAAAAATTCTTTCACTGTTAGATAGGTATATTATCCCAAGTTGAGTATCTCAGTAAAAAAGGTGGTTTATATGTTAAAACTAAAATAAATGTGACCAAATTAAAATTGAATGCATATTTCACGTATACTTTACAAATTCTTATAAAACAAACAACTAAAACAAAATGGAAATTTGATGTAGATAAAGTTCAATTTTTACAGTATGATAAGTGATGAAGTTACAAGGGGTACTGGGAAGACATTTATCGGCAATATATGTAAGTTAGTTTTGATCTTAACTTTGATGACACTACTTTAGGTAATGCTGCGAACAGATTCTAGGCTTATTTTAAAAGATTTCTCACATACCAACAGGGTATATGTTTGAGTGAGTCCCTGGATAGTTTGGATTCACGATTGGAAGTGCTGGATAACGCTGCAATAGGGTTTTAGGTTTTTTAAGATTATTTGCGTTTAAAAATACAATTAAAACCGGAAATAACCGATTTGGTGCAGACGAAGTTGCACGGGTCAGCTATATACTATAATAAAACTGTAGCAAGGTCAAATCTGTACATTAAATATTTTTGGAAAATTTTTATCGGGGTAGACTTTGTTATCGATATAGAAGCCAAAAATAATCTTTTTACAATTTTTGTCTGTCTGTCTGTCTGTCTGTCTGTCTGTCTGTCTGTCTGTCTGTCCCTGTGAACACGCATCACTCTGAAAGTACTGAACCGATTTTGACGAAACTTGGCACAGTGATAACTAATATTACGAGATTACATCTAGGATACTTTTTATCTCATAAAACGCAAGGGATTCTCCAGGATCTGCCTGTTTGTCTGTCCCTTTGAACACGTACCACTCTGAAAGTACTGAACCAATTTTGACGAAATTTGGCACAGTGATAACTAATATTACAAGGTTACATCTAGAATACTTTTTATCTCATAAAACGCAAGGGATTCTCCAGGATAACGGACGAAAGTCAAAAATTTGTAATTAATGAAATTTTTGACGGATTTTGGTAAATTTTCATTGTGCTATATATAGCAGACAGATTAGCTAAAAAGATAAGCTATATTTCTCTAAGCTACTTTAAAAAAAATACCCAAAAAAAAGATCGCCGGGATTCGATCCGTCGGCTCCGGCGGACCATATAATGTCCAGTACGTTATAACTGAGCTACGGCTATATGACATTTCTATGCGTAATTATCAACCTGTCACTTATATGTTGTTACATTTATTTTATTGTATAAAAAATATTAGCTAAACAAAGGTGACAAGATTTTTTCCTAAAACATAAACCTAGATAATAGTTACATTGCATTGTAGAAGATGAATCTCAACTAGAGTTCTATCAGTACGTGTGTTGTTTCGATATTTGATAAAATTAGTTTTCTAAATGTTGTTGAGTCTTGAAGTAGTTGGGTTCAGGTTTGTGAATCTAAGATTAAAATAAATCAGTTGAGGTGTACGCAGTTATTTTTTTTTTCTCGAACTGACCACGCTATTGACCTAGCAAGGTTTTAACAGCTTCACCGGACTACTGTTTGCAGTTACTATGTTGTATTTATACTAATATTATAATGAGTGGTAAAGTTTTGTTTTCGAGGAATGCTTGGTACATACTACTGGTCCGATTTCAAAAATTCTTTCACTGTTAGAAAGGTATATTATCCCAAGTTCAGTATCTCAGTAAAAAAGGTGGTTTGTATGTCAAAAGTAAAATAAATGTGACCAAATTAAAATTGAATGCAGATTTCACGTATACTTTACAAATTCTTATAAAACAAACAACTAAAACAAAATGGAAATTTAATGTAGATAAAGTTCAACTTTTACAGTATGTTACGTGATGAAGTCACAAGGGGTACTGGGAAGACATTTATCGGCAATATATGTAAGTTACTTTTGATCTTCACTTTGATGACACTACTTTAGGTAATGCTGCGAACAGATTCTAGGCTTATTTTAAAAGATTTCTCACATACCAACTGGGTATATGTTTGAGTGAGTCCCTGGATAGTTTGGATTCACGATTGGAAGTGCTGGATAACGCTGCTTTTAGGTTTTTTAAGATTATTTGCGTTTAAAAATACAATTGAAACCGGTAATAACCGATTTGGTGCAGACGAAGTTGCGCGGGTCAGCTAGTATAACAATAAGAATGACAATAAACTTAACAATAGCTTATATTAAATTTGTACAATTTTTTAGTATCTTTCGAAATGGGGTCGACAATAACGAATTGTACAAACCAGTGTGGAACGAACCAGAAGCATTAAGCCAAGATTTAATATCTTCGCTTCGAACACATTCTGCCAGGATGTGGTGCACATCATCGATGAGCTCACAACTCTGGCAGAGGGGTGATAGTACTTTACGCATCAGGTAGGCGAACTTTTTACATGGGATGTGTCCTAAGCGTAATCTCATTCCTGTGATTGCTTCCCGACGGCAAATCGTACTGTCATCAATCCATGGTGACCGTAAGGGATGTGGCTGAATCGTTCTGTACCATATTCCTTTTGTATTAGAACGCTCATCAAAGTATTCCTTCCAATGCGAGTAACAGCTATTTTTAAATACTGAGCATACATCCAAGTAAGTTGGTAAAATATTAATAAGAGCACCTTCGGAGGATCCTTCTCTTGCTAAAAGATCAGCTCATTTATTCCCAGTTATACCTATATGAGAAGGGATCCATTGTAAAACAATTACTTTGTTCTTTGCTTTGAAATCTAGTAATTGCTTCAAAATAGTGTAGGCTATCGGTATTTCTCGAAAAGTCGAGGTACATCGAGCTACGTGTTGAAGAGCACTTTTTGAATAGGATAAAATAACAATCTTAATGGACTCAGTTGATTGCGCAGATGAGAAGGCCTGTGCAAATCAATGTTATCGACCTAGGTGTGTAAAGTGAACATTTCATGTTTTATACTTATTTGAATTGGAGTATTTTTATATTGAGAAAAAATAGAAACTAATAATGGTATTTTTCTTTTACGTCAAAAGAGTGATTGGAAAGGGGTGGACAGTTCTTCTGATACATTGGTTAGTTCGTTTTTTTCGAATGACTTAAATTTAAATATAATTTTGCCAGCTTAATATTGTCTCCTAAGATGTAACGGACATATGCTCAATTCGCTTTCCATAACATGGATTGGAGTACTTTTAATGATACCCCAGATAATTCTCATGGCCTGGTTTTGAACTTTTTCAAGTTTATAGAGGTTAACCTGAGCACTACTATCATAAAGAAAGCTGGCATAGTCAATTCGACTGCATGTAATATTGATGTATAAACGAACTAAATGTTATGGATGAACACCCCAATTAAAACCGGCTAATGCTTTGAAAACGTTTAGAAACTTAGAGCTAAATTCTGCAACTGCATTGATATGTTTAGCCCATTTTATGTATGATAAAGATAGCGATAATTGTGGAAGCGCCTGTTATAGACGCATGTATTCAAGATAACGTCAGTCTCAAGTCATATGTCTACGTTTATCGTTGTTTTTCAGTTTTCACGGTGAAATCTCAATATCATAATGGTTAATAAAATGAAATGTGTTGTTTGCAATGGAAAAAATGAAATGGTTTGAAATGAATTATTTTATTTATAAAGAATATCATCGGGCACATTATTTTCAATAACAAAATTGTCTGGCAGTGATAAACTCATGTTTTTAATAGCGTTAAAATGTAACCGAAATTTTTTTTTCCTAAAATTAATTATAAATCAAAATTTTGACCTGTAAAGGTGTGATGCGCATTAAAAAACACAACGTTAACCGGCTACCAGGTATCCTGAATCCTGTTTGGAAGGGCATAATATATCTTCATATTAAAGAACCAGCTTTTCTAAAATTCTCGTTCTTCCAACGTTGCTGGCTCTTGTACTAAGGTGTCGCAAAAAGTCTAGTTACGTTAACTACAATTTTTTGAATTTCGTTTTCCTGGAGAGCCTTTTGCTTTTTATGGGACAAAAAGTATCCTAAATGTAACCTTGGAATATTAGTTATTACTGTGTCAAGTTTCGTTAAAATCGGTTCAGTACTTTCAGCGTGATGCGTGTTCACAGGGACAGAAAGACAGACAGACAGACAGACAGACAGACAAAAATTGTAAAAAGATTATTTTTGGCTTCTATATCGATAACAAAGTCTACCCCGATCAAAATTTTCAAAAAATATTTAATGTACAGATTTGACCTTGCTACAGTTTTATTATATTATAGATTTATATTAAATTTGTTTTTATAGAATTGCTATTAAAAAAAGTTTTGAACCTTATTTTGTTTACTCACTTCCATGTCTGTCAAGTAGTCTATCTCATATTGTAAACGCGAACGTAAGTCTTTTTGTTACGCTTTCACGTCTTAACTACTTAACCTATCATAATTAAATTATGGATACCTACACGTTATGAGAGGTATAGAAAAGAACGTATAGATAAACGAAGGCTAGTAGGTTTATGTTAATAAAAAGGTATACGAATTCATAGAGGAGTCATCCATCTGTACGCTATTTACTCACTTACCAACACTCCATATTATATTGATTGATAGCGCGGTAACAGTCATAACACTTCTCATAATTGGAGTGAAATTTATTTGTCAGTACACGTTCATTTTTACCGGAAACATGCAGACGCACGACACGGCCTCGGCAAATAATCTACATAAAACAAATTGTAACATCCATAACACTATATCTCTAATATCTTGGTTATTAAAAATGTTTGCAATAGAGTGCAATATAGAAAATTTTAACATATCATCATCAAAACTTTTAATTCGTATTATCATAATCGCCCTGTTTCACGCCGTGTTAGTGTCGTGCAGTTTGTATTTAAAAATTCAATACATATACGAATCCATAAATGTATCTATCAAATATACGGATGCAGTCCAAACGATTTACGATTTTTGCCAATACGTTGTCGATTTATATTTTGTCTACAAATACGGAAGAAACATCGGTTCGGAATATTACAAACAGTATGACAATATCGACAAGATTCTTAACGTTACCACATATACGACGATGAGACGAAAATTAATGAAAATGACTGGATTTTTTATATTCATTTGGCTTATAAGTACAACGTGTGATTTCATCGCTTGGGTCTTGAGCTACGGTTGGATAATACCGCTTATGTATTCGATTGCGTATATATATTTACTTGTGAAAATTATGACAACATTAGATTTTTCTTCGCACGTCATGCGCATTGAGCTACGCCTACAGATCATCGGCGACGCTTTACAAGAGTGTTATACTAAAATTGAATGTTCACCGCACTTTATTGGAGATTTAATATGTAATAAGAATTGGCTATATAAAAAAACACCTTCCAAAATTTTGATGACCCAAACAAATTCAAAGTGCCTTAAGATATTATCAAATAACGATGGCATTACAGTTCAATGGCTGACTAGATGTTATCTTATGATAACCGAACAAGTAGCATTTATTAATGCTATGTATGGAATACGGGTAATGTCTTATTTAAGTTATTCTGTTCCTTTTAATTCTAGTAAACTAGGATGTTTTATTACAAATGTAAATCGAGATAAACGAATAGCATCCCTTTTTTTTCGTGGGGAAATCCCTTATTGATACGCTACCCTCCCCAGGGAGAGGGTGGGTTATGTCCGACTCGCACGGACTAAAACCCCACGGTGTACCGTCAGACCGTAATTGTTGGGGCGGCAAGGGATCGAACTTAGCTAATCTACCTTGTAGAGCCGTCCCAGGTCCTGCATCGAGCTCTCGACGGCGTCCTCCCTTAGACGCCGTCTCCTCTCTTCAATCTCCCTGGGAGCTGGAGGCTCCCCACTACGTTACTCGCCGCCGTGTATTCGTACACGGCGGCGAGAACTCCTGCCTCCAGCTTCCAGGGCAGGGAGCCATCTGCGCATTACGGAGCGCGCGCACATTGGCGGCACCGAGGGCGTCGGCCCACACCGGTGCCCCATAGTTAGACTATGGGGACCCGACTCCCATGTGGAGTCGGCGGCACCCGGCACTCGGCCAACGAATAACATCCTTGTAATATCATACATTCACTTACTATATACTATACTATTCGCTCTACCTAGTAAATCGATCGTCATGACATTTTGCATACACATTATTGTATAACTGTACTTAAAAAAAAGGATTTACCGAGCGATAGGTCAAATCTATATTAATCTATCTATTTTAAGCTGCCAGCAAAACTAGTTAAAATATCTAAGAACAAATGCAATGTAGACATTACATTACTTTCTGTTTTACTCGAGATTTATATTTAAATATTGTACCATGCACATCCGATGCTGGTTTATGACAAAAAATGAAGTCATTATATTTATTGCAGAAAACCAGATCATTTGAAGCTGTTATTCGATAGTATTATTTGTTTTTAACATTGTATTAAATCGTAATACAGTGGAATCCTTATAAGTCGAACCTCGTTTAGTCGTAATCCTCTATAAGTCGAAAAAATACCATTCCTTCCAATGAGCCCCTAAACACGTCGTATCTCGATTTATTTAGACTTTATAACTCGAACAAAATGTTATTTCCCTGCGAGGTGTTGATAAGACATATCTAATATATATAACTCGAATTTCATAAAGAAAAATTTGTAAGTCGTCATTACTAAAGTACAATGACGTCTTACTTGGAATTCCCCGAAATTATAGCAATAAAATTCAAAAGGTATCTCTGGGCTTCTAATCGATTGTTTGTGCCTTGTAAACATAACATTAGAAGCCAGAGCAGGAATCAACACTCTACGAACTCACGTTGATGATGATATAGAGCAGGGATGCCCAAAGGGATGGCAGGGATGCAAAGGGTTTTGCCAAAATTTATATTTATACAAAAAACAAATACAGGTCAAGATTGGATGCAACCTAGATATACGCATAGAATTGTCGGACATAATACCGAAGTATAAAATAATTATTCATAAAACAGTACAACAATTTCATTCCTCACATTAAAACTTTAAGTTAAGAATAATGTCTTTCAATTATATTACAAATTTCTTAAAAAAATGTTCTTACATAAATTTCGGTGTTGATTTGTAATCATTTGATATGGAATTCTATAAAATAAAAGGTATTTTGTTGGTGTTCCGTTATCTTTAAAGTTTAGGGACCCCTGATATAGAGACTCATGACTTCGGTTCATTGTTTGAAATTGAAAAAAATAACTAATAAAAAATCTGCAAATTGCTTAAATCAAAAGATTACAGTTTTTTTTAGTTGTTTGTACAGTTTACTTCACTAATATGTAATTTGTATTAATATGTAAATAAATATACACTATATAACTTAAGTCCAATTGTTATTTAAATTTGAACATTCGAGTTATAGAGATTCCACTGTAGCATAATAAAAACATCTGTTAAGTGCGAATTGCAGAAAAGCAAAAGTGTTCGATACATTTACAGATTTTAATCGTGTACATTGTATTACTTCTAATGTTTTCTTTTTTTGTAGATTTTACTAAATAGTTTGAGCCTTCTTATTGACATGGTTAGATTCACCAACATCGCAGTTCGAGTGGTCATGGGATCACAGGTAACATCATATCTTTATTTTTAAATTATCATTTACAGTAACTATTTTTTAAGTACGTAAATTTATGTTGAATTTTAGCTGTTAATCTTTTTCACGGTGTTAGCCTGTCCAAATCCAAATCCTTAGCAAATTCAAAGAAATATAAATACAAACGTAAAATTAAAAAGATATATAGTTATGTAACCTATCTGTAACTATATTCATAAGACAACATAGTAATAATTTGAAACATATCTTTATATATAAAAATATGAGACTTAATTTTTCCTTTATTTATTTACTAGCTGTGCCCGCGACTACGTCCACGTGGAACCTGCTGTACAAAACAATGACTAATAAAGTCATCTGAACGTATAGTCCGTTTGCTTATCTACTTTTCTCTCATACTTAAGTCACGGCGCCATTAAAATTACAGTAACTTTTTATATAATCGACCGATTTTAATTAAACAAAGACTAAGTTACTCCCGAGGATATGCTTTATAATTTCCTTATATAAAGTTTTATTGTGAACCCAGCAGTGATGCGTGTTCATACAAACAGACAGACAGACATTTCTAAAAATGCTTGAAATATTCTATTACTTATTCCTAGACACCTGCAACAATTTTTTTCACGAGAATTGAAAACGTACAGACACGTTAGATTTACATTCTTATTGTATGTATAGATAGATAATCGTGAGTATAATTGTATACGTAATCGTGACTTACGTTATTGTTATTTTGAAATAACTGTTATCAGTTATTCTGCTGTTTGGTATTGTATTACAATTTAAGACAATTACACGATAATGTAGTATAACGCAACTATTTTGTAATGCTTCTTTACTCACATATTATGATAACACGGGCCGACTGTTGTCATTATCAATAATAATAACGAACAACAGAATAATGACGTCTTTGATAATTCCTTATCCATTGCATAGGAATTATGCATTATATTATTCGTTATTTGCATAATAGAGTACACAATATACAATGTTTAGTTAAAATTGACAGACCTAACACTTTAACTTATCTGTTAAAGAAGTGACTATATTTCCATTTTATGTTACTTTAATTGAACTTTATTACAATTATTTTTAAAAAAACTCTTCTAATTATTAGCTTTACAGAGTTTGTTGCCTCCAAACCACAAACCTATTTGAAATAATTTTACTAACTTTCATTATCCAGATGATTTAATTATTACCTTAATTTATTATATTCACTAAACTAGCAATGATTGCTGATCGATATTGTACAGAACTGTACGTATGCGCAAGGAATTAAATAAAAAACTTATTGTTTCTACGACGAAGTTGAAACAGTGGCTGTCTCTCGCGCTGTCGTATAAGGAATGTGTTCTTACTGAGCGTATAAATTATAATCTAATTTTATATCATCGTAATCGCAGTGAATTGATATGTTATCACCGCTGCTCTTTGATAAACGATAAAATATGAGTGCCTGCTATTTTTACATATGATAATTATTGTCTGGCAGATTATTTTTTGCCGGATGCATAACTTTACGATGAGTGACATCCTAACTAACATTATTTATATTGATTTCACATCTTAACTACACAACTGATTTGAATGAAATGAAATTATGAAATTTTTTGTACGTGTTTTTGTACAAAAATAGAGATAAGGAAATTTTCATCAAAAAAATATTTGATCCCGAGGGGAGGTGAAGTCTACATTAATATGAGCGACGTTTTATATAATTTTAAGAAAGAAGAATAAGAATAAATTTTTTCCGTATATGTGGTAACTGCATAGTTCGTTTTTTTTTTCATACCAATATTGGCGCATGAAACCTGTGCAGTAGTTCGAGCTTTTTCAAATCTTTTAAAGAGAAACTTTAGTTAGCCGCGTTGAGCGATTTTTGGTAGCGGACAAACTTACGGGTTCGCGTCACCGACATGCTGGTGATGTATTGCGCTTGCGCCAGAATTGTGACGCGTTGTATAGCGACCTGTATACATGTAATATTGATATTTTATATTGAAATTGTGGAGCCTTTCATATGTTTGTTTAATTGATAAACTGTATAAAAATGTATATAATTATTGCTCGGAATGCCAATAGATGTGAAGACCAGGCTAATGTTAATTTCCATTTACAAATTATGAAATTTAAATATATAAGTAAATCAGACTATAATTGATTTAAAAATTTAAAATAGAACACAGTTTTTACATTGTTTTGATTTTTCACCTTTATCCTATGATATTAGGTCTTTACCTATGAAATTGGCGTTTTGTATGAAAAAATTTAAACGAATTTTTTTCATGTACACTCATCAAAAAAGTCTAAGCAACATGTACTAATCTAAATTTTAGGATGGTTCTTCACATTATAACGTTGTATTTTATTTTTAAAATAATATCTTTAGGGTTCTATGATGTAAAAATAACAGCTGTTGTCTTTATAAGTTCTTTTAATAACAGAAATGAACAATATTAGAATATACTGTAGAAACTAAGATACATAAGAAACTAAACTTTTTTCTTACAAAATGAAATTTCTAAAAAAATGTATTTATTGTGAAAGAATAGAACAATTTAATACAAAGTATGGGTTCCTCTGCTATTCAGAACTTGTCGGCAACGATTATTCATTGAATTAATGAGACTGTTTATGTCATCTTGCGGTATTCGCTCTCAATGGAATTGTAGCAAATCCTTCAGCTGTTGGGTTGTTGTCGCTCCGTCCAAGTCCTTCAAAACACGTCTCTGGAGCATGTCCCATGCGTGCTCGATGGGGTTGAGATCTGGCGATTGTGCAGGCCAGGGCAATACCCGGATGTTCTCCGTTGCAAAGTATTCACTGGTTCGCCGAGCTGTATGTGAACGCGCATTGTCTTGCATTAACCTAAAATCGGAGCCAAAGGTTTGTGCAAATGGGTAGACATAAGGTCTAAGAATATCCTCAACGTAATTTTCAGCATTCATGTTTCCATTTACAAAAACGAGCTCAGTTCGCCTGTTCTTCATAATACCCGCCCATAACATAACTGTTGAGCCGCTGTATGGATGAACTTCCTGAACACACCTGAGCCTTTCAGTATTTCCGGGCCGACGATACACTCGCACCCTTCTTGTATCAGGCTTAAACCCGAATCGCGACTCATCGGAAAACATAATGTTATCCCATAGTTCCTGGGTCCATGTTATGCGTTCTCTACACCATTCATATCGACGAGCGCGATTCCCGTGACGTATCGGTGGGCACCTGATTGGGCGTCGAGCTCGTAGGCCGTACTCATGCAGTCGATTTCGCACAGTTTGAGGACTTATATCAACACCACTTGAAATTTGTAGCCTCAAACTTATCTCTCGAGCGGTTAACATCGGCTGGCGTCTTGCAGTCAATTGTATGTACCAGTCTTGCCGAGTGGTTCTACTCCTTTTACGGCCTGGATGCTGTTCAGCGGGTTCTCCTGTATTATTGTAGCGCTGCCAAAGACGACAAATAACACTTCTATGACTGCCAAAATGTCGAGATACCTGAGATTGATTACTTCCCGCTTACAACATCCCTACAGCTCTTAGCATTTCATCTGCCATCAAATGACCTCGCTTCATGACGTAAAGAATATCTAACAATTCAATTTTGTCGCTAACTTTATTTAAATGGTTGGTAAAATTATAAAATCAAGACTAAACGTAGCAATTAAAACGCACTTAAATTCAAACAATTTCGCAGTCATTTGAATTGTATGAAAAAACAAAACATAATCAAATTTTTTTTTTACAACCAGCCAGTATGTCATCAATAACAAAAAAGTTTACTTACCTACGCACTTTGTTTGAGTAAATACTTAGAAATGAATTAATATAAATGGTAAAATTTGTAATATCACGCATGTTGCTTAGACTTTTTTGATGTGTGTATTTTTTATTTGTATTAATCGAAGTAATCACCCATGCAATCAATGCATCTTTGCCAACGCAGTGGCAGTTTATTGATGCCCTTCTTAAAGAAATCAGTTGGACGGGAGGCAACAAATTCTTCAAAGACATTTTGTACTGCCTCTGGGGTATAGAATTTTTTCCCGCCAAGGAGTTATCCAAATTCTGGAAAAAGTAGTAGTCTGTAGGCGCAAGGTCTGGTGAGTAGGGCGGATGACGGGGAACTTCCAACCCCAGTTCTTGCAACTTGGAGACCGTCTGCTGTGCAGTATGAGGTCGCGCGTTGTCGTGCAGGAGCAGCGGAGACGAGCGATTGACCAATGCTGGTTGGAGATGTGCCAGCTTCTCCATCATTGTGTTCAGTTCTTCACAGTACACATCTGCAGTAATGCTCACCCCGTTTGGTAAGAAGCTGTGATGAATCACACCGGCGCTAGACCACCAAACAGTGACCATCACTTTTCTAGGGGTAAGTTTTCGTTTAGGGCATTGTTTAGGTGCTTAACCAGGATCCAACCAACTTGCTGAGCTTTTGCGGTTATCAAACAGAATCCATTTCATCGCAGGTAACAATGCGGTTCAAAATTCCTTCATTTGTGTGTCTGTTGAGCAGTGCAAGGCACGTCTCGACGCGTACTTCGCGCTGGCGATCATTGAGTTCGTGGGGCATCCATTTGTCAAGCCTTTTTACCTTGCCAATTTGACGCAAATGGACCAATATTGTTTTGACGCTAACCTCGAAAGCTGGTGCTAATTCAGCCGTAGATTGTGTATCATCAGCTTCCACAATCGCATTTAATTCGTCATTGCCGACCTAAGTCTTCGGACGACCGCAAGGTTCATTTTTCAGGTCGAAATTCCCAGAACGGGAGTGAGCAAACTAATAACAGGTGGTGCGTTGGTTTGTAGTGTTAGCTCTGTAAACGTCGTTGATGTTGCGTACCGTTTTTGCCGAGTTGCTGCCACGACGGTACTCATATTTCATAATTACTCGAATTTTTAACGTATCCATGATGACAAAAAAGATTGAAATGCGATGAAAATGTAACACTAATCAATAAACAAATGATTACTTTTGGAAAAAGAATTCCATGTTTTTAAAATAATATTAATTTGAAATTAGAATTCTTAGCCAAACAAAAATTATTTTGATTTCAAATAGCCAGTACTCCAGAACGGCAATTTCATAGGTAAAGACCTATTATTATAAGTAAAATTTACTTATAATATAATTGCTTCTGTCAGCAGTCCCTATGACTGCCTACATAAATGAGGCATGATCTATGCAATACCTTTATTCAGTTTTCTAGTATTTCGTTTATTTAGGCAAAATAATACGTATCTACTTTAATTAATAATTAAATATATAAACACTTTATAATGCCTTTACAATTTCATAGGTAAATACCTATTATTATAAGTAAAATTTACTTATAATATAATTGCTTCTGTCAGCAGTCCCTATGACTGCCTACATAAATGAGGCATGATCTATGCAATACCTTTATTCAGTTTTCTAGTATTTCGTTTATTTAGGCAAAATAATACGTATCTACTTTAATTAATAATTAAATATATAGACACTTTATAATGCCTTTACATTTTAACCATAAATTTATGTATACAGTCAGCAAATTTGTATCTCACGATGATTTTTTACGTATGATCATCATTGACATATAAAAACCCAAGAGACACAGTCTCGAAATAAGTTTGCATCTTGCGTTTTTGTATATCAATGATGATCATTGACTAAATCAGGAATGACTGTGATACTTCATAACGTTTATCATTTGCAGCATACAGTTTACAATTCTGGTTACTTCCCGGCCGTTTCCAGCCTCATGCGCCTTCTAACATGTGCAGCCCTAGTTATTAGCTTGGTGATACACTGCGAACAAGCATACAGCCAAAGACAAAGAATATTAAATAATATCGACCACATACTTGTTATTAAGAACCCGTGTAAGTTATTATATTTATAGTTTTCTTCATTAGTAACCGTGTGTATGCATATTTAAGTTAGTTTTTTAATGTTTTGTTACACCGCTCATCGTGGAAGTTAACACACCTGTGACTCGCCACAAGATCGTGTTAGATAATATTTCATTACTATTAAGTTTATATTGTTCTTAAGACGTGTTGTGCCTGCAGAGTAGAATAGCACCACTCCATAAGTATCGTAAAAGGCGATTAAGCGAGACCGAGGTAATACGGACCCCTTGTAACTCACCGTGATACTGTACCATCTGTCCGAGTCCTTCTCCGGGCGTAGCGGTCCCCGTTCCACTGGGCCCAGAAGAACAAGAACGAATATGTGCACCTATGTCTTGCGCGTACACTTGTGCCCCGTAATATATCCCGCGTATCTAATTGCTTCCATTACTGTACTCCGAGTATATTTCAGGCTAGGGATGAAGGTGGTCGCCATGGCCGAAATCGGTCGGAACAATCATCATAATTGAACACAGATAAAGTCGCAGACGGTTGCTGGTTTATACTATTTATGTATTCTATACATATTTACTATAAATAGGAAGGGTCGCAGCTACCGTCGCGGCGTCGTATTATAGAATTAGAATAGTAAGCAAAAATTCGTAAAATGTTTTTTTTTGTATATTATAGGAGACAAACGAACAAGTGGGTCACCGCCGTCCATAGACACTAGCAATGTCGCAAGTGAATTGCCAACCTGTGTTTGGGGGGTGGGTAGTGGGAGGAGGCGAGCGTTCCGCCTCCCTATTCTTCCTGCTCTCCTTTGGCGAAAACGGCCACTTCGTGGATCTTCCATCTTCCTCCCGGGCCCTCTCCGCCGCCTCCTTCTGCGAGATGACTTCCTCGCAGAAGGAAGCCACAGCAGTCCACCCATCCTCGCTGCCGAGCATGGCCGAAACCACGCCCGGCAGCGCCAGATCGTCCCTTGCCGCCGCAGCCAAAGCGCAGCGCTGATCGTCCCACGCCGCATACTCAGAGAGAGTATGCTGCGCGGTGTCCGTCTCAGCGCCGCACTCGTGGCATGCAGCGGAATCGTGGCATGCGGCGGTCCGGCGCTCTCACTGACCGAACGAAACGCAACAATGCAAGCACTACTTTACTTCACGGTGTTTCTGTGAGAGGGTGGTAGTAGTACCTCGGGCGAGCCGACTCATTCACGCTGAAACCAGTAAAAGCTTCGGCCACAATAATGTTACTTATAACCTCAAATTCTTGTTAGTAAGAACGCATGAACTAAGAATATCATTTAGCGATAACAAATGCCCCCTCCCCCTTTTAACAAATTTACTACTGTTTATGGGTATAATTAATGTAATGAGCGCACATCTGTTATTCATGATTAAAATGTAGATTCAATTGGCTTTTTTTTATATTGGCGTACGTAGGTTACTTTCGATAACAATTAAACTTTGGTGAATTGTTAGTCATACGTTCTCTAAGGTTTTTGAAATAGTTGAACTATATTATGGTATGTGATACGCGAATAATTTAATTTTGAAAACATTGAAAACGAAGTCAGTTTTAAAGCCGATATTTGACTGAGTTTGAAATGAACATCCATTATTTATTTTTCATACTGAAATTGCAAAAGAGTTATGACAAGTGGCAAATCAAATGTTTTGTCGTAATCTATACTAATATTATAAAGAGGTAAATTTGTGACGTTGTAGGGGGTAATCTCTGGGTCAACTAATTTTTTTTACCAATAGAAAGCCACGTTATTTGTGAGTGTCATAGGCTATATATTAACCTGAGAAATAAAAATAATTTTTTATGGTAGTCGGATTTGCAAAGTAAGTCGGAGAAAAAATGGTTGAACGAAAACGTTTCTTACGAACGCTGCTTTAACGATGAGAGATATATGATTGAGTTCTAGTAAAAGTTGTAGAGCTTGATAATGCCTACAAAAAAGTCAGCGATAGCATATATCTATCTTCAAGGTTTTTTTTTATTATCAGGGCGGGGCAAGGTCCGCCGTGACAGCTAGTTGAATATAAACAAATTCATATTAGGCTCCCGACTTTGAATATTAGGTTGCTTGTTATCATACATTTTTATACTATAGGTTTTAGCGTTTGACCACAGTTTCGTCTATGTTAAATGACGATGAGGTCCAAGATGGTAAACACGCTAAGCCTAGAGGAGGACTGGCTCTCAGCTGCCAGAACACACCAACTAATGTTTGGCGATAAATTATCAACTTAAGGATGGTAGCTAGCCAGGCGGATTTAGAAAAAGCCCTACCAGTATTTTATTATCAGTTTTATCACAATATTTTCTTTCACCGAGAGGTGTGACTCAGTTGCAAGATTTCGATCCCACGTCAATCGACGCATTATCACAACACTTTATCCACCTAACCATTATCGATTCGAGAACCTGTGATTCGGTAAAAGTTTACACAAACCTTAACCCTCCATATAGCTTCCTCAGTGCTCACTTACACAGTATAAAGAACTTATGAAACAATGATTTAAATATGTTATTAGAATATATTATATGCCCATATTGTCAATAATTAATACGTTTATGAACTTATATATTATTACAAAAATCCCTTATATCTTCAAAATTACAATTAATAATTACAATGTTGATTAAAAACAATGAATGAGCCGACGTCTTGAAATCTTGCATTAAAATAATTCAAGATATAAATCTTTATATCTGTCTAAGCAGTTTTTAATATTCGACAATTAAAATAGTGCTCAGTGACTTGGATACAATATTCTTATATGTTACTATGATTGCTGAGTTATGTACACGAAAGCGCGGTAAGTAAATCAAAATAACCGAAAAGACAATATAATTCAAATTACATACATAGACACAGACATATGAATTTGAATTATATTTATTCTTGGAGTCCAGTACAACGCACATCTTATGCACATGTTTACAGTGAACAACATACTTTTGCTAAATTTCATGCGGTCGAAGTCGCGGGTAACAGCAAGTCTAATAAAAAAATAACTTAAATTACTTCCTATAAGGCCAGTTATCTGCCAGTGAAAGTCCCGTGATTATTGGTCAAACCGTTTTAGACATAGCACTGCGGGCGAAGCCACGGTTAACAGCTAGTCTAAATTAAAATAGATTAAATGACTTTTTATAATGTCCGCTATCTGCCAGTGAACGCCCCGTAAAAAACGATCGAACCGTTTTGGAAATAGTACTGCGGGCGAAGCCACGGTTAACAGCTAGTATAAATTAAAATTGCCTAAATTACTTTTTATAAGATCAGCTATCTGCCAGCGAAAGTCTCGTGAAGATCGGTCAAACCATTTTGGAGATAGCACTGCGGGCAAACCCACGGTTACCAGCTAGTATAAATGAAAATTGCTTAAATTATTTTTATAAGGTCAGCTATCTGCCATTGAAAGTCCCGTGGAAATCGGTCCAACCGTTTTGAAGATAGCATTGCGGACAAAGCCGCGGTTAATAGCTAGTCTAATTTAAAGTAGCCTAAGTAACCCGCTGTTATTTTTTCTATCTGCCAGTGAAATTCCCTTCAAAATCGGTCCAGCCGTTTCGGAGATTACCCGGAACAAACAGACAGACAGACAGACCGACAAAAATTTTAAAAATTGCATTTTTGTTATCAGAAGCGTGTATACTTTCATACCCAATCAGTCAAAAATTTTTATTTTGATATTACATACAGACACTTCATTTTTATTATATGTATAGAAGAAGAAGATAGATATAGAAGATTAATAAATTATATTTTATGACATAGGATACCATGCGATCTGTCATGGATTACCAATCATAGATATTCCATAAAAAAAGGTGTTTAACAGCAGCAAAAAGTTTTATAGCTACTTTGAGAATACTCGTAAATAACGGTAGCCAATATCGCTCACAACTGGAGACCGTTTTAAAGTAATTACAGATTGATTACTCGTTGTTTATTACAACCTTCGCGCATATCGTTACGTGAGATATATAAATGGCAATAAAAAAAAAAGAAATATAACTTCTAAATTAAATTTAAGTATAATATTTTTCCATTATATAGTAATGTCATTTGCATCGAAACTGGACAAATAATTCTGTTAAATACTATATTATGATCTTTGGGATTCCTACTGTTGTTTATTTACACTATCGAGCAGAGATTTCTATAACGATTTACGATCAGATTATTCCATACATTGCCACAATAATACACGGTACAGAAAGCTTTTAAATAATTTAATATTTGCAGGTGAGGAATTGACATCTGCCTTGATTGAACTGAGGTCATTGGTTCAAAATCGCCCAATTGTTTTCAACATGGCGAACTTCTTTCAGCTGAAAAACTCAATACTCCTCTCTATAGCTTCAGTAGTGGTGACTTACACCATTATTTTGGTACAAAGTATAAACTAATATGATCTTGTGTTATAGTATAAATTTATATTACGGTAATACACATACACGAAATGTCATTTAATTTAAAAATAAAATTTGTATTTTGACATAATCTTTATGTTATACAGGTAAATAAACTATAGTAAATAAAGCACAGACAAATAAAAATGATAACAAAGTAGCTATGTATATTTAAGGTTGTGTTTCATATTTAAATTTATTTTTACATAGATCATGAATAATAAAGTGTAATACTAAATGTAAAGAAATATAACGTCATATAAAATAAATTATAAATTATTTTCATATATTTTTTTTTTAAATAAAATTTTAATAAGAATGATACCTACTATAAAAATGAGTCAAAGGATTATTTTTCAACTACTTATCTCATTAAAATTTTTGTTCCACGCAATATTCACTAAACGATATTGTATCTATATAGAAAACCACGACTGTATAACTATCGATTTCTACAGTTCCTACTTCAATGCCATGTGACCGTTCACTCTCGTCAGACCGTGAAGTTGTTGTCATCACAAATTTTTTGGGTTCTTGTCATTTTTAAGTTAAACAACGAGTAACCTTAAATATTAACGATGGATAAAAAAGAGGTCAACTGTAATTATACACCTATAAATAAAGAACAGGATTTAATAAAACCGTGAGTATTTGTTTTTTTTTTTGCAAAATACTAGCCGAAATAAGGTCATGGGTTTTTTAAGACATCGAGTTAATGATTGTTCTTTTATTACAAGTACTAACGATTTTTATTATACTGTTATTTCATTCCTTGATAAAAATGTCACAATGAAAACAAATATAGGTATTCCTCGTGAAATTGTACCATGTATTGTAATAATCATCACATTATTCATTATATGTACCTTCTTAGTTATGTGTAGGTAATATTCTTAATTTTAAATAAATATGTTCTTTTTCAGTAGTTTGTTATTTCAATATTTTGCATAAAATATTCGTAAAATCGGAATTGTAATTTTATATGTTCGTTAGCAACTACTCGAAACTTCCCGCGCATTTGTCTTTGCCATTAATTATATTGGAGTCATTATTTTTATGTATTGAAAAGTGAATATATCTTTTATTACCTCCAAAACGAATATCGTCAAATCCTACACTCTAATTTTATTTAATTCAATTATGGATGTATTTGTTCATATGCTCTTTAAAACTATTACTGATAATTTGTATAGCTTATCAATGAGGAATGATATAAACTTTTCGTGTACAAAATTTCACAAAAATGCTTTAACCATTTTTGAGTTAAATACACAAGCACACTACATTTTTAACGTCATTTTACGTATCATAAAATTTTGAACAAAAGTGAAATGAATAGACAGAAGTATACATTTATTAACCTTTATGTAAATAGGCAAAGATAAAAAGTTCAGTGTCCTTTTCTCTACTACTTCTCAACCGACTTTCTTTTGTTTTGTTTCATAGTTCTTGACAACTTTATAAAGTTAATTGACAGAGTTTTTGGCGGGATTTTGGTCTGTCATGTAGTGGATTTTATATTTTATTCATAATCTTGTGTTACTTGTCTCCATATTGTGTAAAATTGGTGGTGTTTTATGTAATATAGTTTGTTTATTGTGCATAAGTGAAGTGAATGGAAAATAATACCACGGACCATGAATTCTGAGATGCCACAAAAACTCCATGGAAAGTTCTAACAAGATGGCCACCATCTTGTTAGTTCATTGAAATTATATCAAGAAACTTGTAATATCGTTACCCACTTGACAATGGCAGTAGTAGTCTACTAGAAGACTGGTTGCCAAAAATGGAATTGAAGGACTTGTAATACTATTAACTACTCGACAATGGCAGTAATAATCTAAAAGATTAGTTGCTAAAAATAAAGTAAAAAAAAATTATTTGACATTAGATTTTGGCGGGATCTTTGTCTGTCATCTAGTAGATTTAATATTTCATTCATAAACTTGTGTTATTTGACTCCGTATTTTGTAATATTGGTGGCATTTTACGTAATGTAGTTCGGTTATTGTATACAAGTGAAATGGATGGAAAATAATACCACGGGGCACTAATTCTGAGTAGCCACAAAAACTCCCAGGAAGATTCTGACAACATTGGAATTATCACATACATTTGTAATAATATACTAGACAATAGCAGTAATAATCTAAAAGATTGGTTGTAAAAAATTTGAGAGTCTTATAAAAAAAAATAGGAAGACGTTTTTTTTCACGCCATCTATAAGTCCGAGTCTATATTTACTTATAACTTTATTATTACCTACTCGACAATGGCAGTAATAAACTAGAGGATTGGTTGTAAAAAAAATTGAGCCTTATAAAAAAAATAGGAAGACGTTTTTTTTCCACACCATCAATAAGTCCGAGTAATTATTTACTTATAACTCTTTATTCGCCATATTTCATGCTTCTAACATCAATAATCTACAATGTGTGGTCAATACTCAATATGGAAATGTATCTGAATATTATCAAGTAAAAAAAAGATATTTCCGAATTTTAACCACTTCATGACTATAAGTGTAGATAGTCTTGATTGTCATGTATGGACTCGGCGGAATCAACAGTGAGATTTCCTCATATTATTGCACCATGTGTCATAAATCTTTGCTCTTTGAATAGTCATGTGGAAAACCGTAAAGTATATTTGCGGTTTCTCATAAACTGTATTCTATTGAATTGGAATTTGTCAGCGGATGACAAGCGAAATTTTAACAAACGTTATCATAAGGAAAGTGTTCCCTCAGTGACTAAAAAAAACTTAAAATAACAAAATTTATATATATCGTATAAAGTGACAAATTTTAGTTGTATGTTAACTAATTGGTCATTCAGATATATTACTTACTAGCTGTACCCGCAGCTCCGTACGCGTTTTTTTAAGTCGTATCAAAGAGTTATAAAATTTTGAGACTATGTACAATTACAGAAATGCTCTTTACAGACAATTGCAAGTACGACGCGCACGCCACTAAAAGTAACATGTACATTAGATATATAAATACTGACAGCGTGCCAAATGAAGTTTATCATCAGCAACATATTTGGAACCTTAACCCACCATATAACTACCTCAGTGCTCACTTACACTGTATAAGGAACTAATGAAACAATAACTTAAAATATTATTATAAAGATTTACATTACATTTAATATACATTGCCATTATTATAAGATTTTGTGACTATACAAAAAATAAACGCTTGTCTGTTCCGCAAGAAATTGTATTATGGAACTCTTTACGTTCACGTATTACGTTTATAATCTAAGATCTTATTAGGAAGACCTCTATAACATTAATGTTATTAATAATTATAATGTCGAATTGTAAACAATAAGCTGATAATTATTTATCTAATTAAAAATAAAGAATGAGTTGAAATCTTGCTAAATTTCATGAAGACAAAGTCGCTAGTCTAAAATAGAATAACCTCAATTACTTTTTATAAGGCTCGCTATCTACCAGTGAAAGTCCCGTGAAAATCGGTCTAACCGTTTTGGTGATAGCACAGCGGACGAAGCCACGGTTAACAGCTAGTATAAACTAAAATGGCTTAAATTACTTTTTGTAAAGTCAGCTATCTGCCAGTGAAAGTCCCGTGAAAATCAATCTAACCGTTTTGGAGAAAGCACTGTGGGCGAAGCCACGGTTAATAGCTAGTATAATTTAGAGTAGCCTACGTAACCCGTTGTAATTTCAGCTATCTGCGAGTGAAATACTCGTCAAAATCGGTCCAGCCGTTTCGGAGATTACCTGGAACAAACAGACAGACATACAGATCGACAAAAATTTAAAAAATTGCATTTTTGTTATCAGTAGCGTGTATACTTTCGTACCCAATCAGTAAAAAAACTTATTTTGATATTACATACAGACGCTTCATTTTTATTATATGTATAGAATAGATATAGATGTATAGATAGAAGACTATCTACCCTATCCGGCTTATTTGCGGGAGCTGTAGGCTGTAGGTGGTAGAGCCACGCTGAAGCTATTACCGGTTTCAGTATGAATGGGTCGGCTCGCCCGGGGTAGTACCACCCGAACCACAGACACCGATGTGAAGTAACAGTGTTTGCATAGTTGCATTTCGTTCGGTCAGTGAGAGCGCCAGATAACCCACCTTATCCCCTCTCCCCCACTCCCCCCTTCCCCCACTCCCCCCTTCCCCCACTCCCCCTTCCCCAAACGCAGGCTGGCAACGCACTTGCGACTCTCCAGGTGTTGGAAGTGTCTATGGACGGTGGTGATCACTTAACATCAGGTGACCCACCTGTTCGTACGCCTCCTATGCCATAAAAAATATATTACTGGTCTACTAACGAAGAAAATGAGACCAAATAACCTAATAAGCTCTTTACAACATGACCATATGTACAGCTAAACATTAATCTATCAATTCTATCAGTATTTTTGAAGATCTTCCTACAGTATTCTGTCACACTCACTCACTCACCTTTCTATATGAAGATATAAATTGTATATTTTAACCCAAATTCTTTAATTTCCCGTATGATTTTTCAAACATTTTCTTTCATACAAGCCTTGTCCTGACAAGTACAATCACAACGAAAAAAGAATAAGCCAAATAAGTGCAGCAGTTTTAAAGTAATATGCTTACATATATTCGTCAACTCATTTTTATTTATATATGTACATACAAATTTCAAATGCAACCTTTTAGAGAACCTGTTCATTTTGTCGCAGTCGCAAACTTTGTAATGAGTTGGAATAGACGGAAAGTAGTGTGCCTATAAGGAAATGCATATGCAATGACATGCACATACTTTATATTCAATTGGGCAATATATCTGATATAAATTAATCTCACTATAACACAGTCGCCATAGTATTGATATGCTTTAAGTACGCGAATTAAATTTACAATCTAAATTTTGTTGGTAAAAATAAAGAGATAAACAAAAGTACCAAATTTAGTAATTGTTTTATTAGAAGGCTACACAAACGCTATATACCTTCTTCGATCATACTTGTGATTAGCAGATAATAATTATGCCGATATTATACAGATTTTATATTTATATAATTTAATTTGATACGTGT
This sequence comes from Antheraea yamamai, assembly GCA_036509395.1. NCBI lineage: Eukaryota > Metazoa > Arthropoda > Insecta > Lepidoptera > Saturniidae > Antheraea > Antheraea yamamai. The sequence continues at coordinate 13,948,620 of AP028431.1, read as the reverse complement.
AGGTATCATTTGAAATGTAGGTACGTAAATTGAACGCACTTATCGTAGATGACAAAGGCAACAAAAATAGGTATTTAGATAATAATGTAAATAGATTATTTATACAATTTTATAGAGAAATGGTATTTTACTGAGTATGCGTTATTACATAAATAATTGGTAAATTTATTTGATTAGGGTTTAGTAAAATTGTTTTAGTGTACAATACCGCACTTTCGTGTTTCTGACTACAAATCACCATTCTGAAATATAAATTAGGTATTTTTCTTCTTCTTACCCTTATCCCACATGTGTAGGGTCGGTACAACATGTTTGTCATGTTGTGGTGTATGATTTGGCTTAATTTTTACGATCGGCCACCTGCCTGACATCAACCCTCCTTGGGATTATTTTGTTCTACCTCTATATGTTTATGATATTAAAGCCTTTATATATTGTTATGTATAATTACTAAGTCTGATAGGATCTTTTAGCTTTACAATTTTTCTGTAGGCTTTAGCTTCGGTAGGATATTTATAGTCTCTGTTTGAGCGGCACTACCGTTCCGGTTAAAAACGAAGTTCTTCAAGATATATGATTTGCTTGCTATATTGTCATTTTTAGGTAACAGAAAACTTGCCAACTTTAGACTGTTTCCGACGTCTGCCTTTTCTTTTTTTTTCAGTATTCGCGGTTCAGAGTTTTCACAGTACTTCCAACTACACATTCTAATGTGCCACTGTTTTCGTACAAACTTTTAGGGTTAATTATTCACTGGTTTTTGTTGTTGACTGTCATAACAGAATTCGCTGGCATTCAGGATTTTGTATTACATAAATCGATATATATTGACAAAAATTAATAAAGTTGGTTTCTTTCGGGGTATTAATATAAAATTAAATACAACAAAACATTATAATAACATAAAATAAGGAACTATAATAGAAAATAAATGCAAAATATAATGCTATAACATTTTTCTATAAAACGATAGAAGGATAGAGAAAAAGTAGCGTGTGCAGTTCACAGCTATAAAAGTGAAACCTTCCAAAAATAATATTCAATGTCGCTTTTTTGCTTCATCGTTCGCTTCTGCTTTATCGAGTTTCAAATCACCCCAGGGCTGAAAAAGTTTTTATTTCAAAGCGTCGTGGAACATAATGTAAAAAAACTGTGACTAATAAATTCATCTGAATCCACTTACTTATCTACTTTTCTCTCGTACTTAAGTCGCGTCGTCATTAAAATTACAATAACTTTGATAGAGTGAACCGATTTTAATGAAATGACGTTTTACACAGTACTTTACGTGAATTCAGTACTTTAGCAATGATGCGTGTTCAAACAAATAGACCGACATACAGACAGGCATTTCTAATAATGATTGAAATGTATCTTATTACTTATTCCACAATTTTTTTCACAAAAATCTAAAAAGTACAGACACGTTAGACATGGTCTAATATGGTAACAGGTAACGTGCTAAACCGAGAACTGAATCTCGAGTGCAGCTGCCGGAATACACCTTACGATGCTTGGACATAGATTTTTTACTTGTTACCCAATTGACGATTACGAAGAGAGTTTTACTAAAATATTATGCTATCAACACAACATGTTCCTACGACTCATTGCAGGATTCGAAACTATAATGATCGACGCGATGTCCGAAACACGCTTCTATTGATCCATCTTCTTTCACACTGTAAACAGGGCTGTAGCTAGAGTCGAATTTGCGGTAGGGCAGCGTTGGTTACATATAGGGCGGAAGTAAAAAGTTTATCATAAATGATCTACCCTCGAATGTCACAAACTGTTGTATGTTCGTAAATATTAGGTCTTTACCTATGAAATTGCCGTTTTGTATGAAAAAATTTAAACGAATTTTTTTCATGTATTTTTTATTTGTATTAATCGAAGTAATCACCCATTCGAATCAATGCATCTTTGCCAACGCAGTGGCAGTTTATTAGGCCCTTCTTAAAGAAATCTGCTGGACGGGAGGCAACAAATTCTTCAAAGGCATTTTGTACTGCCTCTCGGGTATTGAATTTTTTTTCCGCCAAGGAGTTATCCAAATTCTGGAAAAAGTAGTAGTATGTAGGCGCAAGGTCTGGTGAGTAGGGCGGATGACGGAGAACTTCCAACCCCAGTTCTTGCAACTTGGAAACCGTCTGCTGTGCAGTATGAGGTCGCGCGTTGTCGTGCAGGAGCAACGGAGACGAGCGATTGACCAATGCTGGCTGGAGATGTGCCAGCTTCTCCATCATTGTGTTCAGTTCTTCACAGTACACATCTGCAGTAATGCTCACCCTGTTTGGTAAGAAGCTGTGTTGAATCACACCGGCACTAGACCACCAAACAGTGACCATCACTTTTCTAGGGGTAAGTTTTCGTTTAGGGCATTGTTTAGATGCTGAACCAGGATCCAACCAACTTGCTGAGCACTTGGGGTTATCAAACAGAATCCATTTTTCATCGCAGGTAACAATGCGGTTCAAAATTCCTTCATTTGTGTGTCTGTTGAGCAGTGCAAGGCACGTCTCGACGCGTACTTCGCGCTGGCGATCATTGAGTTCGTGGGGCACTCATTTGTCAAGCTTTTTTACCTTGCCAATTTGACGCAAATGGACCAATATTGTTTTGATGCTAACGTCGAAAGTTGCTGCTAATTCAGCCGTAGATTGTGTATCATCAGCTTCCACAATCGCCTTTAATTCTTCATTGTCGACCAAAGTCTTCGGACGACCGCGAGGTTCATTTTTCAGGTCGAAATTCCCAGAACGGAAGCGACCAAACCAATAACAGGTGGTGCGTTGGTTTGTAGTGTTAGCTCCGTAAACGTCGTTGATGTTGGGTGCCGCTTGTGCCGCGTTGCTGCCACGACGGTACTCATATTCCATAATTACTCGAATTTTTAACGTATCTATGATGACAATATAATTTCACTTACATTAAATACAATTTAAATAGTGCTCATTGACTTGGATACAATATTCTTATATGTTACTATGGTTGCTGAGTTATGTAGACGAAAGCGCGGTAAATAAAGCAAAATGGCCGGAGAGACAATATAATTCAACTTACATACATAGATATAGATATATGAATTTCAATTATATTTATTCTTGTAGTCCAGTACAACGCACATCTTATGCACATGTTTACAGTGAACAACATATTTTTACTAAATTTCATGCGTACGAAGTCGCGGGTAACAGCTAGTCTAAAATAGAATAACTTAAATTACTTCCTATAAGGTCAGCTATCTGCCAATGAAAGTCCCGTGAAAATTTGTCAAACCGTTTAGTACATAGCACTACGGGCGAAGCCACAGTTAACAGCTAGTATAAATTAAAATTGCTTAAATTACTTTTTATAAGATCCGCTATCTGCCATTAAAATCTCGTGAAGATCGATCAAACCGTTTTGGAGATAGCGTTACGGTCGAAGCCATGGTTAACAGCTAGTATAAATTAAAATTGCTTAAGTTACTTTTTATAAAGTCAGCTATGTGTCAGTAAAAGTTTTGTGAAGATCAGTCCAACCGTTTTGGAAATAGCAGTGCAGACGAAGTCACGGTTAACAGCTAGCATAAACTAAAATTATTGGAATTACTTTTTATAGGGTAAGCTATTTGCATGTGAAAGTAATGTGAAGATCAGTCTAACCGTTTTGGAGATAACATTACGGGTGAAGCCACGGTTAACGACTAGTATAAATTAAAATTGCTTAAATTACTTTTTATAAGATCCGCTATCTGCCATTGAAAATCTCGTGAAGATCGATCAAACCGTTTTGGAGATAGCGTTACGGTCGAAGCCATGGTTAACAGCTAGTATAAATTAAAATTGCTTAAGATACTTTTTATAAAGTCAGCTATGTGTTAGTGAATGTTTTGTGAAGATCAGTCCAACCGTTTTGGAAATAGCAGTGCAGACGAAGTCACGGTTAACAGCTAGCATAAACTAAAATTGTTGGAATTACTTTTTATAGGGTAAGCTATCTGCATGTGAAAGTAATGTGAAGATCAGTCTAACCGTTTTGGAGATAACATTACGGGTGAAGCCACGGTTAACGACAAGTATAAATTACAATTGCTTAAATTATTTTTTATAAGGTTCAGCTATCTGCCAGTGAAAGTCTCGTGGAAGTCGGTTCAATCGTTTTGAAGATAGCATTGCTGACGAAGCCGCGGTTAACAGCTAGTCTAATTTAAAGTGGCCTAAGTAACCCGCTGTAATTTTTTCTATCTGCCAGTGAAATTCCCGTCAAAATAGGTCCAGACGTTTCGGAGATTACCCGGAACAAACAGACAAACAGACAGACCGACAAAAATTTTAAAAATTGCATGTTTGTTATCAGTTGCGTGTATACTTTCACACCCAATAAAAAAAAAGTGTTATTTTGATATTACATACAGACACTACATTTTTATTATATGTATAGATAGATTGTATTATCCTCTATGTTTGTATCTGTATAACTGTGATTTGTATATCATTATATATCTCTATGGTATCCAAAACACAATATTGCTTCTTTTGTGATAGTTCTCTGATGTGCTAATTTGAGTTATTCTAAGTTTAAAACCTGTATTTGTCACACTCGACAGTGCTGAAATTGCCTACATAAAGAAAAAACAACTGAGTCAAAATGACGCGCAGTTTTTCATTTGTTAAAATTATGTATAGATAATATACCACAAGTGAACGTTATCAGCCACTCAATAAAGTAAATCGCTAAATATCCTTCAGCACTTTGACGGAAGTGTACGATGATAAGATTATATACGAAGATGAAGTTATAAATATTTCCTCGTTTTATCTCTCTCTTAAATCACTGTGAATATTTGGTTACTGCAAAAACTGTAATAAGATATAAACATATAAAACCAAGTAACATATAAAAGCTCGATATATTTTTAGAAAACATTTTATTTACTTTATATCATTATTACAAAGATTCATTATTCATTAAATATTTATTTTAAAAAAATAACTAGGTGAGTATGAATAATTTTCCTATGAAATCGAGTAATTATAGAATTAAAGTAACTGAATATTCGAAAGATACCATTAATTCAAATTATTAAAAAAAAATTGCATAACTTTAGAGACAACCCTGATTATTGAGAAAACTTATTTAAACTGTATGAGACCAGGGTCGACCGTAAAAAAAGATCAATTCTGGTATTATATTTCTAATATAAACAAATATTAATATTTGGCTCTTTTTTTAAATGTTGATTTCAGTTTTACTCTTTAGTAGTCATTTTTTTTTATTAACGTAGGGAAATCCTTGGATACCCACCCTCCCAGGGGAGAGAGTGGGTTATGTCTGACTCGCACGGACTAAAACCCCACGGTGTACCGTCCACCGCATTATAAGGTCGGTCAGGGGTCGGTCCTGCTAACTTACCTGAGAACTGTCCCTGCGGCAGCCTGGTAACATGGTCGCCAGGTTTCGTCCTTATAGGGAGGCAAGCTAGGTACACAGCCAGCCGCCTCTCCTCGTCAGCCGAACCTATGCAATGAGGAGATGGGCCCCCCGGCCCATCCCTTCAGGCTCGGCTACGGTAGCGGGAGGAGTCGAACATGCCGCCTCCCCCTTCCCTTCCACTTCGCGGGCCCTCTCCGAGGACGCTGGAATATAACGTCATTTATTTAGCGCAGTAGCAGATACTCGTGCAGTCAAAACTTACACAGGTTCTATCAGTTTCGTTATACAACTTCAGACTCTGCTTTACTGAATGTTTTCACTGTTGAAACAAATTTAAAATTATTTACAAGTCAGCTAAGGGAACGTACCCAAACCACGTAACCGGTTTAGGGGAGGGAGAGGGTGTCTTCAAGTACCACGCTTGGTCACAGGGGGGACGGAGGGGGTTAGGTTTTCGTCACGTAGTCAACATCTTCTAAAAGCAATCTCGCGCTTTTAAAACTCACAGTAACACTGATGTACTTATACCAAAACGTCAGCTAACTGAAAACTTACAGTTTGTAGGGCAGTGCAGTTGACAAGCAAATCGACGAGAGTTTGTGCCGATATAACAATGTCGTACGATCGACTGGACATTCATTGCGTTCGTTAAATATTACAAGGATTCCTTGTCAATGCTTGCAATACAGAAAGAACGCAAAAAGACTTGTTTTTTGTACATTATGTCTCTGTATGTGTTCAATGTGTTTTTACATAACTTTTTCCTACTTGATAATATTTTTTCTGTTCTCCGGCCGGAAAGTGGCAACTTTCTGGCTTCTGCGCTAAACGAAGTTGCCATTTTCCAGCTCCGTCATGCTCAAAAGTAGTGTTACTGCACCTTGATGTATAAAACCTGTGATATGTCCAAGTAGAAAGTAGTGCAGAACTTCTTGCTTTCGAAAGGCCTGTCTATCTGATTTCTCAGTCAATAAATTTGATGGGTGGTAGCGTGCTAGCAACATAATCCCAATTTATGTTGAGGTATTATCTTCTGATAACATCCATAGCGATATAAAAACTTCTATAATTTTGCTGGTATAGGCTACTACCTACTGCATATTGCTAATTGGCTTATATGATTTTGGATCTTCCGGTTTTAGTAGCATAACTATTTGTGCAAATTTATATTAGGGGTGATATTAATTGACGTCCTGCTATTGCATTAAAATTGCTGTCATTGGGTTAACCGACACTCAGGTAATTCTTGCGAAACTTTATTAATAATGAGGCCGTAACTTGGTGATTTGTTGAAGTAGGAATTGAATTATTAAATAAATAATTAATTGATATTAAATAAACAAATAATTGATATTAAATAAATAATTAATTGATATTAAATAAATAAATAATTGATATTAACTAAATAATTAATTGATATTAAATAAATAATTAATTAATAAATAATTGAAAGTAACTAAATGTTTCGGAACGAACCGTCAACAGTTCTGAAGTTGCATTGCACCCGCATGAACTTCACACTCGCAAGCGACACTCGCAGAACGACATTCAATTCTCGCGCACTCACAGTATTTGTTATACCCATTAAAAATTGTAACAAGGTGAAAATTCTTTTATTAACGTCCACGATAAATAAGCGTGCCACACAACCGCCGCTACACTAAATAATTACCGTGTATATTCAGTATATCCAGATTCGGGGAGTTAAGGAATCTCATGAATTTTTCTTCTTATATCTGTATACCTTCCTAAGGATGGGACTGAAAAACATCAGCTAGATGTTATGTAAACAAATTAGCTTGCTCCTGGTTTCTGCATGCCCAGGTTTTGTCTGTTTTTCTTAGCGGAACGGAAATGGATATGGATCGTTTAATTTTCCTTTTTGCTTTCCACAAGGCAAAACCTGTAGCTGTGGTTGGATTAAAGCTTTCAAAATATGCCTGTATATGTGAATTTCGATCATTTTCAAGAATTTGCTCACTTATCATATGATTTAACCGTCTTTTTTTCGCTTTGTAGTCGCCTGCTGCAATGAAATGATCTCCTAAGGTCTCCTAAGAAATCATTTAACTGCTCCTATCTAATAGTGTGCTTCAGTGGGCAATAAGATGCCGATATGTACAATGTATTCAAGGATTCCTTGTCAATGCAGACAATACAGAAAGAAAGGAAAAATACTTGTTTTGTAAATTGTGTTATTGTTATGATAAGTTTTTATATAACTTTTTTCTTATCTGTAATATTATTTCTGTCCTCCGGCTGGAAAATGGCAACTTTCGGGCTACATTACTAAATGAAGTTGCCACTGTCTAGTTCCATCGAGCTGAAAAATAGTATACCCAACAAAGCTAGTAAAAAAGTCACAAATCACATGTTTGTCAGCCTCGGCATCGTCTCGGCTAACAATTAAATGTGGTGGTTTGAGACTATTTTACTGACCTAGGTATGTAATACATTATTTTCACTAGTAACTATAAGCAGGCTTTTGGTCACTTCTTTTTTGGGGACACGCTAATTTTCGAAAGTTGTAAGTCCATATTTTTTTGTATTTGAAGAAGTGTAAAAGTGTACACCTTATTTAGGGTACTTGTGGCATAAAGTGTTAAGATACTGTTGTAAAATTTTCAGAATGAAAACCAATGAAAATCAATAGATATTTAGATTGATTCCCATACATTGAAAACAGTTTTATTCAATCTACTTTTAAACTATAATTCCAATCTAAAAAATGTATTTATGTATTTCTATTGTTTTTCATTAGATTAATTGAATAGCGTTTAATTTCGACGTGATAACTTGTTATAAATCGATGAACGCCGGCTGCACGCACGAAAAAGCATGACTCATTGTCACGTTCCGCCTGAGCCGAGCGTACAAGCAAAAGTGCAGAACAAGCGATATAGAGGCCTGATCAGCCTAAGCGTAATTTAATTCATAAAATAAATTTTTCATCAGTTTTCTTATGATGTCATCACGTAAAATTATCGTCCGTAAATCGAGATTAGAGACAACATTTTTGTAAAATCACGACTTTCTTATTTTTTTTTTTTATGTCATTGCTGGTAAACGAACAGGTGGGTTATCTGATTTTAAGTGATCACCACCGTCCATAGACACTAACAACACCAGGGGAGTCGAAAGTGCGTTGTCAGCCTGTGTTTGGGGGTAAGTGAGGGAGGGGGAGAGGAGAGGGGAAGGGAGGGAGGTGGGCCTCCGGTGCTCTCACTGCACGAAACGCAACAATGCAAGCACTGTTACTTCACGTCGGTTTTCTGTGAGAGGGTGGTCCTACCCCGGACGAGCCGACCCATTCATGCTGAAACCAATAATAGCTTCAGTGTGGCACTACCACCTACACCTACATTTTAGTCCCGACCTCTACTACAGAGACAAACTACCGTGCGACGACGCGGTGTTTCTGTATATAGTGTATTATTATCTATGAAGCGGTGACTGTGCGGAAAGATAGATTACATTTTTACATTTAATAAAGACAAATATAAGCCAAATGTTTTTAACTTTCCATTTATAAAAACGATTTAAAATCATATTATAAAATACCACGTGAAAACTAGAGGGGTAGGGTGGGGGTTTCCTCATATACCATGGATGATCACTGAGGGGGGGGAGGGGGTTAAAAAGTTGTCAAATATAGGTTACGTGGTTTGGGTACGTTCCCTAATATAGATTACACAGCATATAAAATTACAATGAAACCGATTTCAACGTTGTGCGTAAGATTTTATACAACAAATAAACAATTCAGGAATAAAATTAACATGCGGTAGTAAATTCACCTTATTTGCAGAGATTAGATTTCACAATTATATCGCAAATACGGATACTGCGAATAGGGAATGGTATATTGTATAGAAATATAGGAAATGCGTTCCGATATTAGAAAAGAAAATCAATATATTGAGAAAAATACTTTTTTGTAGATTATATAATATAATTTTTTAAAGAATTTGGTTTTTTTTATTGTCTTGCCTCTTTAGTAACTTATTTAATTTTGAATATATCGTTTGAAATTCATGTGGCTGACTGGGAGCATTGTCCAAAACTAGGACAGTCTGAAATTCTAATTTCAAATTGATTAAATAAGTTTCATCTTCCAGAACAAAAGAATTTCGTAGCCAGTCAATTAAACTCTCATTTGATAGGGTTGATTACAAAGGCCTACGTAAGAATCATCACAGTTCCTATCAAAGTCCCTAACGACTCGAATGTTTTGGGAATAAATAACTACGACGACCCTTCAAATAACTGTGAACTTGAAATACACTGCCAGATATTTTCTGCAAATAACCTATTGATGACAAACATACTTTTTTTAATTAAAATATTATTCGATTTTAATATGTTCCTTTATTTCAATATTTTTTATAAATACAGATAATCTTTGAAATCAGTGATCTATGAAAAAGCCGTTGCCTTAATATGTCAAAGTATTCTATTATTTTGATTAAGGAATTATTCGTCAATCATAAACATTTAAAAATAGTCAGTAAATATCTCGAAATACAATTCAATAAAACAGTCAGGTATCTCACCTTATATTTGAAAAACAATATAGTAAACTGTTTATGCCTTCTGCTAACCATACCTGTCATGACGGGATACAGTAACCAAAAGCGTTTACTGCTTCAAGACTAAACAAGGTGCAATGATGATGTTTTTAACATAGCTTCTTTGTTTTTATCGATTTATAGATTATTTTTTTGTCATAATCTCTCTTGATGTTAAGCCTTGTTATTCTCAATGATGGCTGCCAGAATGTGGGTGCATTTAGCGCCTCAGATTTGACTTGACTATAGGGACTACACATATGAGTGCATACAACGCATTGCTCTATCGTCATGGTTTTATCACGATATTTACCTTCACAAATTTACAAATTTCACAACATTACTGTAATAATTTTCTTATGTTTAATTACTCACGTTTTTTAAATACTTATTTATATATTGAAAGATAAACATTGTATAACCATATTATTATTTTCCTTCCCCGACTATCTTTGCTCAATAGAGATGTTATATTACACTGATTAAATGATAAGGCATATAAACAGCAGTTTAAATAGTACGTAGATTAAAAGTGGTGTAACAGTTGGACTGAATCTCAGACGGCTTACAAAACCCGCATGTGTCCGATATTATTTAAAGTTAAGTCAATGACTAATAAATATTTATAATAAGCAAGTAATAGATGAAATGAAATTAGTGAAATGACAAACAAAATAAAAATCAATGATCGTTCAAGTGTGGAATTTCACAAAGAAATATTAGACAAGTAAGTTTAGTTAAATACATTTAGTTGATAACAATAATCGTAACTAGATTAGAAGACGAATCTATATTCGAGGAAAATAGCGCTTTCCCGGCTCGACAGGATCTGCTTTCCTACTTAACTTCTAGCACTTTACCCAGTCTTTGGCATTCTTTTCTATGAGGTCGTACTCCTTTATATCTGCTATCACAACCTCCAACTAACATTTTTTGGACCTGCCGCGAGAATTAAACTCTTGTACAGTGCTGTTGAGGCTTCTTTTTCCGATGTAGTTCTGGAGCCTGCGATTTAAACGACCATACCAGCGGAGTCGATTTTCCTGCAGCTTATTCGCGACGTTCCCTACTTCAATGCCGCCACAGATGTACTCGATTCGTTTACGTACTTATTAAACTACCCATTTTTAACATTATAGATTTTTTTAATTGTCTATATTTGATGCATTCAATTTTCGTTATCACGATATTTCTTCTTAGTGTTATATTTCAATACTAAATCTTGATCATAACAATTTATTAATATTTCGAAGAATTATTGAAAAATTGAACTATTATAATAACTGAATACAGTCAGTCAATAAAAACAAAACCAAAAGAGACAGACCAATATTTCGTATTAAAATCTGAAGAAGGCAGAAACTTAATCTGTACCACGTAGTAAATTGTACAGTTTCAATAAAATAAACTTATTTTATATGACTCTCTTGATCTTGTGTAATATTAGTGGTGTGTAGTGTTATATAACTTGGTTATTATGTAGGTCGAAAATAATAACATGAACTATGAAATTTGAGATGTAAAAACCCCCTGAAAAGGTCAAAAACCGGTGGTTATCAGCTTGTTAGAACATTAAAATCATCACAAATGATATAAATTACCCACTTCTAATAATACTTTTCAATAGTGAGGGTTTGTTAGCAAAGTAGGAAGAAGAAAACAAAATTTAAATAAGGTCATCATTATTAAATTTCGGACAGGATTTTAAAATGTAAGATTAAAAACTTACTAAAACGAGTTCAGTCGGTATTTATGGTAAAGGGGAATTCTTGAAATTTAAAATACGTTAACGTTGTTTATTATCACGAAGAAATTGTGTGAAAATATTTAATTTTTCAGAAATGACAACGATGACTCCAAAACGGACGAAGTACAGAGTGTGTCTTTTTTCAAATTGGTAAGTTAAAATACATCGTATTTTTTATTCCTTTATAGATGGTATCTTTTAGTTTGATTTGCTTGGTTAGTTTAGTTTACAAAAAAAAATTCAATCCTATATCCTAATATTTAGTACAGCACATGATGTATGCTTCGGGGTTAGGTCCAACTTATAAGTATCCTCGGTATGCTGAAGTATCAGTAGTGCAATTCTCTAGTTCGCAAGAAATTAGACTATGATTCGTATGCGTGATGGTGGAAACTGCTATTACAACCGTTTCTCTTGATAGTTATCGCTATCTTCTCATATTTGAGCTGTTGTAGTTGAGGTGAGCAACGCATCGTGTATCACGTCTCGTCAATCTTTAGCCGCTTTGAATATAGCTGTAATAGAAAACAAAGTTAAGCCTCTATTCCAAGAATTAAAAATTGGCAGTTATTTATCCTTGTATTGTCTCGATGTTATACATATAATTAATATGTATTTATACCTAAATTTGTGTTCTGCGTAATTAGATTAGATTAGCTAACTGAGCGAACAAAAAGTTAGGTGAGGACTATACCATCAGTCAATTTAGTTAAGTGAATAAAAATCTTAAATATTTTCTACAACCAAAAAAAAAACAGTTTGATTTTTTTACTACGGAGCTTGGATAGAAATAATCTATTCACAACCAATAAAATTGCAAAGCATTAGGCTAGGAATAGAAATGACAAGAAAATTTCAAGCCTTATAATTTTATTTAGTACTAGCTTTTGGTGGTGGAATCAATGTCCTTTTCTGTACCCTTGATAATACTAACTATACTAACTTAATTTATCCGCATTCACATTTAGAATATTAGTAAGGATGTCACTGTCATTATAATGACATAGCAAGGATAGCTCGAACTAACACTTAGCAAACGATAGCAGCATAACCATTTAGGATAGCGATGCGGTGAATCTTATAAAACCGTTAAATACAAATGTGGATAAATGAAAATCAATCCTTATGTAATTGGTCTCTCTGGCCTCTCAGCATCACGTCTTTACCAACCACTACCAGTTGAATGCTATCTACTGCGTATGATTTGATAAATTAGGTATTTATATTGCTTTAATTGATTCATTTCAGTATCAATTTGCGAGTAGAAACGATTTAATCTTCATATGTATATCACTAATATTATCGATATTAGCTGGGATTGCATCACCCATAAACACATTATTATATTCAAGCCTTATGCAAAGTATGGTAAATTACGGAATTGCATCTAATTCAGGAGAACCAGACGGCGACGAATTTTTGAAAGCTTGTCTGGACTTCGTAATTTATAATTGCATTGTCGGGACTTTATTGATATTAACTTCGTATGGAGCGACTGTATTAATGAATATTGCTGCCTATAACCAGGTATTTATATCAGTTTTATTGCTTTAGTAAAACTATTGATTTTTTTATGTTAAACTCAGTTACAAACAATTATTACATGAATGATAGACTAAAGTATATAGTTTATATTATGAATATTTTTTGTTTTAATTCTATGAATATGTAAACACACCTACGAAAACATAAAATGAACTATTTATTTGTATTTTTTAACGACTTATAAAGAGAGTTGGTAAAAAAACTTTATGTATTTATTTTGAAGGTATTCCGAATACGACAGGAGTATCTAAAAGCAGCATTAAATCAAGACTTTGAATATTTCGACGTACATCAAACTGGGGATATTGCTTCAAAAATCAACGAGTACGTAACGTTAAATGCGTATATTTAAAATCTTACTGTAATCTCGCATATTCTTTTAATTCAATAAAATCTCTTTTGCAGTGATTTAGTCAAACTTGAAGATGGTATTGGCGAAAAATTAGCAACTTTCGTTTTTTATCAATCAGGATTTATTAGTTGTGTTGTTATGGCTTTAGTATTGGGCTGGAAGTTGGCATTACTATGTCTAATTACTTTACCAGTTACGTTATTCCTCGTGGGACTCGCTGGTTGGGTACGAATTTCCTTTAGCTGCTATTTAAAGTAAAATTGTATAATTACATGCGATATTACTAAATTAAAACATTCGTCACAGGTGGCTTCGAAACTAGGTAAAAAAGAAGCAGTAGCTGCAGGTAAAGCTGGTAATCTTGCAGAGGAAGTTTTATCATCAATAAGAACAGTTTACGCTTTTAGTGGTCAACAAAAAGAGTTAGAAAGATATCAAGAGCAATTGAAAGAAATTAGAGATATTAACATTAAAAAAGGTAACATTGTTTATTGGATATAATGGTATCAAATTTCAACATACAAGTTGTGCAATTCAACAGCGAACTTACAACCACCCCTTATATTTTTTCACATAGCTATTGTGTCTTAACGTCCGTTTTCCGATCTAAAGCACGTGGTTTACCTTATTGAATCACACATAATATATAACATTACTTATCAAGGACAATTTGATATAGAACTGAAGTCGTTTTTGAATTAGAATAGTAATGGTCCTTTAACTTCAGATGAACTAAATGCCTATTTTGCTATTTATCATCACATGTCATGAAACAAAGCCCTCTGCCACGTCTGTCTGTCTCTTCGTGATAAACTCAAAAACTACTGAATGGATTTTCATGCCGTTTTCACCAGTCGATAAAGTGATTAATTACATAAAAATGTTTTAATATATGTATAGTATCAACTGCCTGAGCCTCGCTTAGAAGGAATATACGCAATAGGAAAATATAAATTAAATTTAGAAATTTTGTAAACTATATTCCTTTTCTTATTTCAGTAGATAAGAAATAATAATAATAATAAGGTTATCATAATATTATCCCATTGCCTGTTTTATTTTTAGGCTTCTTTAATGGTCTGTCCATGGGATTACTATACTTCTGCATCTTCGTTTCCTACGGTATCTCCTTTTGGTTTGGTTATAAATTTATGATTGACGAACCGGATAACTATGATGTCAATACCATGATTGCTGTAAGTCATATTTTATAATATAATTTGTTTTAGGCATGTTCGTTTTTATATCACGGGTTGTATTAAAAATAATTCGTTTTAAATATTATAATAATTCTGTAGTTAAATCAATCATTTTAAATCTATGGTAACGAAATTGAGGCACGATATTTACTTGTCACATGGAGATATATAAACAAGTGGCACATAAATTATATATGACACATAAGAAATCTTCGTGTGTAAATACTAGCACTGTATATTACTTAAGCGATATAGTCGCGCAGGTGACTAAGCCTCCAATAATAAAAAAAGTTATATAATGGAAGACTAAAAAAGAATTACTATCAATACGTATGGAGTTGTTATTTTTATTAAATACTAGGTGATTCCCGCTTGCTTTGTTGGGTAAACAATTTTGAGAAGGTCAATCGAATCTGAAAAAGAAGTAGTGTAGGAACCATCTACGAAAAATTTAGCATCGAATGTATAGGTATGAGTAGTACTATGCCGATACATTGAGTAGCTTCGACATTATTGAGCATCAAAGGAACTCTATTTCAATTATATGTTTATATACACTTTTTACACCGCACTCTTTCAACATAACATATCAACTAGAGTTTCCATTTAAAATATACCAGGTACTTTGCTAGTCAATTCGTATTTGATCGTCGCAAAATCGAAATCATCTTTAAGTATTTTTTCTGATCTCATGTACATTTACTAATTTATAACTGTCAGTATTGTCGGCTGACGGTGATGACAATCATCACAACAAAAGGACGGCCATATATGGGAAAAATATAAAGTTTCTCAGAATTTGAATTCGCCAATACGTCGTAAGCTGACGTCAGAGAGACGCCTTTGGTCCATCAGTGGGGCATAACAGCTGCCCTTATTATTACTATATTACGTGTGTACTAAATAAAACAATGCTTTATACTTTTTATGTATTGTATGATTTAATTACAAAAAAAATTACATCTTAGGTGTTCTTCGGCGTTATGTCAGGATCCCAAAATTTTGGCATATCTTCGACTATTATGGAAGTGTTCGGAGTAGCACAAGGCGCTGGTGCACAGATATTCAATTTAATTGATAACGTACCGACGATTAACCCTTTGAGGAATGAAGGAGAGGTACCGGATCGTATAAAGGGAGATATTGAATTGAAGAATGTCGTATTCCACTACCCATCACGACCCGATGTACCAGTGAGTTCACTTTAACAATTACTATCTCCATTCATAATAATTATGGTTTTTAACTTCTAGCATTGTTCCTCGATTTATTGCCATCAGATCAGGTTTAGCCATGAAAAGTGAATGAACAGACAGATACATTTGTAATATTAATATTGTATTAATAATATTGTTGTTGCACTAATAAATGCAGCTTTGTCCGCAACAAGCTGATCGGCATTTAGCAACAGATTTTCAACTTGTAAGCGATGTTAATTACCAAAAAAAAACTCCTTAGCACAAAGATATAATTTCATCACGATATTCTCCCCTCTAGCACATCTATATACAAAGCAGTATAACCGTCCCATCATTGCCTCGTCTTGTAACATTATACAATTTATACAATTTCGACAGATATTAAAAGGTATCAACCTAACCATAAAGAACGGACAATCCGTGGCCTTAGTGGGACACTCAGGATGTGGCAAGTCTACAATTATACAACTTCTATCTAGATACTACGACGTCATTGATGGAAATGTAAGTAGTTACAAAGAAGTAGTCAATAATTTCTTAACGTTGTTTTTAAATCAGATCTATTGTGCCTTCTATGTAAAATAAAGCAAATTATTTGTCTATCATTTCTGACTGTATTCTATTTACCACCAATATGTATTTATTTTAACATGCTAAGATAAATAATATACTTTTGATCCAACATGTACGGTTAGTGCAACAAGAAATATAATTCGTTCAACACGATGCTATAGAAAATGGTTAGAAATACTTAGCCTTACATTTGTGAATATGTTGAAATCCATTTGTTGTAATCTAACTGACATCTAGTTCGACCTAGAGCAAATATAAGTAGAAAATATTATAATTCAATACGTCATATCTAAAAAAGATAACAACTTCTAATTTTTTCCAGGTCATTCTAGATGGTAATGACGTACGCAAATTGTCAGTACGTTGGTTACGTGCTCAAATCGGCTTGGTAGGCCAAGAACCAGTACTGTTTAATACCACCGTTCGAGAGAATATTCTGTATGGTCGCAAAGATGCTTCTGACGCAGATATAGAAGCTAGCGCCAAGCAAGCTAATGCTCATCATTTTATAAAGAAGCTACCTAAGGTACCTAACTAACCTATATCCGTTACTATATACTACAACCGTTTTCTATTGCCAGCGTATTTAATCGAATCACTGCCGGTGGTAGTTGTATTATATTATTTAAAAATAATTAAAAATTTAAAGACCGAAAAGATATGTGTAGTCCCTAAATTGACCGTGTTGGTGAAATGGTCTATGCAGAGATGGATGAATTAATTATTTTATGTGTTTATAGACCACCATCATTAATTTTTTCTCAATTTTTACAAAAGGAGGAGGAAATTTTAATAAGAATATCTAATACTAGATGTCCCCCGCGGCTACGTACGCGTTTTTTTAAAATGAATTAAAGAAATGTAAAATTGTAAGTAGGTGTGTACATTACATAAATGCTTGTTCAAAAACATTTGTAACTACGACACGCATGCCATCTACTATATTATGTTACGTGTACATTAGATATGTGAATACGAATAGTATATCGAATGGGAAGGGATTTATCATCAGCAACATCCCTGGAACTTTAACCACTATATACCACCCTCGGTGCTCACTAACACTATATAAGAAAGTAATGAAAATTTTAAACTATACATTATCGAACAATTTGTGTTAAATTGTTTATTATATAGATATAACATGCCCATATTGTCAATATAATTGTGTTATTCTTATACGTTGCTATAATCATTGAGTTATGTAGATGCAAACGCGGTAAATAAAACAAAATGGCCGCCAAATTGACCAAAATGATAATATAATTCAAATTTCATACATTTATTCTTGGGGTCCAGTACAGCGCACGTCTCACGCGCTTGTTTACATTAAACAAATTATTTTTGATCAATTTCACACGAAAGAATGCATACGTAACAGTTCATCACTACATAGTGTAAAACAAAGTCCTCTGATCTGTCTGTTTATCTGTTCGCGATAAAGTCAAAAACTACAGAACGGATTTTCATGCTGTTTCCACCAGTAAGTAGAACGGTTCACGAGGAAGGTTTAGGTATAATTTGTCAAGGTTTTCTTTTTATTATCAGGGCGGGACAACGTCTGCCGAGCCCACTACCTTAAAATAAAATAGCTCATTAGTTAGTTGTCTGCCAGTGAAAGTCCCGTGAAAATTAATTCAAGCATTTCGGATATTCCACTGCGGCTGAAAAAAACCTAAATTACTTTTTATGAGGTCTGCAATCTACCAGTGAATATCCCGAGGAAATTGGTCCAACCATTTTGGAAATAGCAACGCGGACGAAGCCGCGGACTAATAAAGTAGAATATGTCAACCGCTATAATTTCGGCTATTTGGCAGTAAAAAGTAAAATTTCCGTTAAAATAGGTCCAGCCGTTTTGGAGATTACCCGGAACAAACAAACAAACAGACAAAATATTAATATTCTAAAAATATAGACAAAGTATTTAAAAAATTTTTTTTGGTCATTTGTAGCCATATCCATTCATCAAAAGTTGTTATTTTAATCGTACATACACAAACTTTATTTTTATAATACGTAATAGAGAACAAATAAAAAATTGGAAATAAAAGTAGTATAAACTTTTTGAAAAGGTAAACAAAGTAAACTTTGAAAATGTTACGATAGAAACTTACCACGTTACCATGGCAACGTATAATATAACACTAACGCTAACGAAATCTCTGAAAAGGAAAAAAGTGCCCAATTTTGAAACATTTTTCATTGGTGCTCTGCTTCTATTAGTCTTAGTGTGATGATATATAGCCTAAAGCCTTCCTCGATAAATGAGCTATCTAAAACCGAAGAATTTTCTCAAATCGGACTGGTAGTTCCTGAGATCATAGCGTTCAACCAAACAAACAAACAAACTCTTCAGCTTTATATATTAGTATAGATTAAAAAACTAGTTTTAGTTTGTGGTGACCTTAATGTAGATATTTTGAGTACGTCGCCAGAGGTCACTATGTTCATATCATTATTTCGGGTATTTAACCTGGATCCTCTCTTTAATGAGCCAACAAGAATTACGTCTCAGACTACAACATGCACAGATAATATCTTTACTGATTTTAAAATAATTGGAGGTAGTATTATTACTGGGATACAGTGTGATCATAAAGGACTAACTGTTAAAATAAATTGTGACAAGCCAAGGGTTGATTGTAAGAAAACAACTAGGCTTACATCCAAAAGCATATTAGATCGTTTAAATTACAACATTGTAGAAAGGTTATCTACCAACATTTTTAATAATCAACACTAAAATGAAGATTATGACGGCTTGTTTAACATCATAACTGAATTTGATAAACACTGCTCAAGAAAAGTTATTAGTGTAAAACAAAAAAAATACTTTTAGTGAATGGGCATCATAGGAATTAAAAAAAGTAGAGATCGACAATACGATCTGTATTATAGGAGATCATTAACTAGCGATGAATCATTTCATGCTTATGTCAGAAATTTAAGCCTTTAAGCCTAACTTGGCAAAGTGCAGATATTAAAGCTATTAGATTTACCTAAATTATGTAACTAACCAATTACTGAGTATACGTAACTAAATATATTGTTAGCTTTCTTTGCATATTCCGTATAGGTAAGTATGTCTCCTAAACACATTTTAAACCTTAACTACTACTCGTATGTTGAAAATCTTTCGGCAAGAACCTGATGCAGCACTTTAGAGTTAATCGTCTTAGTTTTAGCGTGTTTACCATCTTAGCCCACATTGCCATTTATCATCAGTGTATCAAACGAGATGCGAGATTGTGGTCACACACTAAAATCTATAAAGTACACACATCAAAAAAGTCTAAGCAACATGCGTGATATTACAAATTTTACCATTTATATTAATAAATTTCTAAGTATTTACTCAAACAAAGTGCGTAGGTAAGTAAACTTTTTTGTTATTGATGACATACTAGCTGGTTGTAAAAAAAAAAATTGATTGAATTTGTTTGAATTTAAGTGCGTTTTAATTGCTACGTTTAGTCTTGATTTTGTAATTTTACCAACCATTTAAATAAAGTTAGCGACAAAATTGAATTGTTAGATATTCTTTACGTCATGAAGCGACGTCATTTGATGGCAGATGAAATGCAAAGAGCTGTAGGGATGTTGCAAGCGGGAAGTAATCAATCTCAGTTATCTCGACATTTTGGCATTCATAGAAGTGTTATTTGTCGTCTTTGGCAGCGCTACAATAATACAGGAGAACCAGCTGAACAGCATCATAAAATCATCATCATCATCAATCATAAAAGGAGTACAACCACTTGGCAAGACCGGTACATACAACTGACTGCAAGACGCCAGCCGATGTTAACCGCTCAAAGAGATAAGTTTGAGGCTACAAATTTCAAGTGGTGTTGATGTAAGTCCTCAAACTGTGCGAAATCGACTGCATGAGTACGGCCTACGAGCTCGACGCCCAATCAGGTGCCCACCGATACGTCACGGGAATCGCGCTCGTCGATATGAATGGTGTAGAGAACGCATAACATGGACCCAGGAACAATGGGATAAAATTATGTTCTCCGATGAGTCGCGATTCGGGTTTAAGCCTGATACAAGAAGGGTGCGAGTGTATCGTCGGCCCGGAAATACTGAAAGGCTCAGGTGCGTTCAGGAAGTTCATCCATACAGCGGCTCAACAGTTATGTTATGGGCGGGTATTATGAAGAACAGGCGAACTGAGCTCGTTTTTGTAAATGGAAACATGAATGCTGAAAATTACATTGAGGATATTCTCAGACCTTATGTCTACCCATTTGCACAAACCTTTGGCTTCGATTTTAGGTTAATGCATGACAATGCGCGTTCACATACAGCTCGGCGAACCAGTGAATACTTTGCAACGGAGAACATCCGGGTATTGCACTGGCCTGCATAATCGCCAGATCTCAATCCCATCGAGCACGCATGAGACATGCTCCAGAGACGTGTTTTGAAGGACTTGGACGGAGCGACAACAACCCAACAGGTGAAGGATTTGCTACAATTCCATTGGGAGCGAATACCGCAAGATGACATAAACAGTCTCATTAATTCAATGAATAATCGTTGCCGACAAGTTCTCAATAGCAGAGGAGCCCATACTTTGTATTAAATTGTTCTATTCTTTCACAATAAATACATTTTCTTTAGAAATTTCATTTTGTAAGAAAAAAGTTTAGTTTCTTATGTATCTTAGTTTCTACAGTATATTCTAATATTGTTCATTTCTGTTATTAAAAGAACTTATAAAGACAACAGCTGTTATTTTTACATCATAGAACCCTAAAGATATTATTTAAAAAATAAAATACAACGTTATAATGTGAAGAACCATCCTAAAATTTAAATTAGTACATGTTGCTTAGACTTTTTTGATGAGTGTATTTTAAAAAACAATTACAAATTAATTAGACAGTTTTAATCACAAATTTGAATATATTTACAATGGACGATTAAATAAATATATCATCATGTAATATATAGAACTTATAGAAATCCTCAATCAAATATTATCATGACGTGTTAAAATTTCACGGCTTTATAGGGTTATGAGACGCTAGTTGGCGAACGTGGAGCGTCTCTTTCAGGTGGGCAAAAACAAAGGATCGCTATAGCTCGTGCTCTTGTTCGAAATCCAAGACTTTTGTTGCTTGATGAAGCAACCAGCGCTTTGGATACTTCTTCAGAAGCCAAAGTTCAAAAGGCTTTGGATAAGGTAACATATACTAAGCACTAGTAAAAAGCTATTATTATATTCATATATAATTATTAAACAGACATAACAGCTATAACCTATGTAAGCGATAGGTAATAAATACAATTTTTATCCAAAGTTACTTGCTATTACTACTTTAAATGGAATTTAGTCAAATGGAATCTAAATGTTTGCATTTTGTGTTTTTGAAATTTCTTCTACACAGTTGACTTGAGACGTTAAGAAATATCACATACTCTTATTACAAATCATAGTCTACGTCATATGTACTCATTATCTTCTTTTTTTGCTGTATTAACAAAGATAATATTTGTTATTATTTCAATAATGATTTTATATAGGCTCGAGAAGGACGAACAACGGTGGTTGTCGCTCACAGATTATCTACAATAAGAAACGTAGACATGATTAACGTTTTTAAAAGTGGAGAAGTCATTGAAAGCGGAAACCATGAAGCCTTGATGCAGAAGAAAGGTCATTATTACGATATGGTTATGGCCCAAGCAGCACCCGAATGGGAGGAAAAGAAAGGTAGAGAGCTAATTTTTTATCACTTTAAATATGATTTAAAAACAAACTAATTATGTTAATTAAATAACTTGGACAAACTAATACAAAATACAAAATTTATTTCGTGCCTAGCTTGAAACTCTCGATATATTGACATTTAAATAATATTCTTTTTTAATGCCTGTTTACGGCACAGGTTTATAATAGATATTATAGGTAATTAAAATATCATTATTTTAGTAATATAACATTAAAAGTAGTACTATTATTGTGCAATGAATTTACGTGTGATATTGAATTTTTAATAATAATCTTAATGATTCCTAGATAAACGAAATCTTAGCCGAGAAATGTCGCTAGTTAGCGAAGCAGATGAAGATGAATTGATTGAAATTAAACAGAAAGTAAGTATTGAGTTGAAATATTTCATAAATGTATACATAATGTGAATTATTTTATTTTTATTACATATTAAAAACTGCTTACAATACAATTTACATAATTATTACAATACAATTTTCTTAATAAGGAGAATAATGAGAAAAAATATATTATACCTTGAAGAATGTACATAGCTAGCTAGTATTAATACTAAGCTATACTAACTAACCCCACAAAAAGATGTTGAATGTTTTGTCATCGGTTGAATAAATCAATTTAAATTAATTTACACGTGTTTTCCCAGGAAAGTGATGAAAATGAAGATAAAGAACCAGAAGTGTCTTTCTGGAAAGTACTGAGACTAAACGCACCAGAATGGAAGTCGATGGGGACAGCTAGTCTTTCTTCACTGATTAGCGGTTTTGCTATGCCAGTGTTTGCTATTATACTTGGAGATTTTCTCGGAGTAAGTTAGTTCTCTAAAGTTATGTGTCGTAGCCGATGATAAATAGCTTTTATATACGTTACGCTACATATTGTGTATTTGCTGAATCAACTATAAATTGAAATATTGCAGACAGAGGTCTTAGGCTTAGATTTTCATTGCCTGGACTATATTATACCACGGAAGTGGCCTTTGCTGGTTTACATAGCTTCCAACTAATTTATTGTTTAGTAACAAATTTTAAATTGCGTTTATAATTTTAGGTATTATCTAATCCAAATCAAGAAGAAGTTATGAGAGAAATAATCAAATACGCCCTGATATTTCTAGGAGTAGGCGTATACTCCGGTGTTTCGAACTTCATCACGGTAAGCATAGTTCTGAGATATCTATCTAGCAAATTAGCATTATTGAAATCCTTATCAAATTTATATTTCTAGTGAACGTGTTCTATTTTTTTTTGACAAATTTCTAGGTGTACTTTTATGCTATCGCTGGAGAATATTTAACAGAGAGGTTAAGATATTTGATTTTCAAAAATCTGCTGCATCAAGACATGGGATTTTACGATGATAAATCAAATTCTACAGGTGCACTATGCGCAAGATTATCTGGGGAAACTGCAAAGGTTCAAGGAGTGCGTATTCAATTCAATATTTATCCATATTGCACGAACTTAGTGGTCATAATTTACTTATAAAGCAAAATGTTTTAAAATTATTTTTTTCTAACTAATTTATTTTTTAAACTCTACAGGCAACAGGTCAAAGGATTGGGACGGTCGTGCAAGCTGTTGGAACATTTAGCTTAGCATTAGTACTATCTTTGTATTACGAATGGAGAGTTGGTCTCGTTGCATTTACGTTTATGCCACTAATGATTGCACTGTTATATAAGGAAGGAAGGATGGCGAATGCTGAATCATTCGGTACAGCCAAAACAATGGAGGAAAGTTCGAAGGTAAAAAAAAATAATATTGTGAAAAGTTAAGTTCAGTATCATTTGTTGTTAATGTTTGTAATAATTTGTACCCATCATTACATATTACAAAATAAAGTCCTCCGCCGCGTCTCTCTATCTTCGCGATAAACTCAAAAACTACTGAACGGATTTTCATGCGGTTTTCGTCAGTAGATAAAGTGATTTATGAGGAAGGTTTAAGAATAGAAATTGTCAAGGTTTTTTTATTATCACGGTAGGACAATGTCCGCCGGGCGCACTAGTAACTCTACCAGGTGACTGTGTAGACAGTAACAATATTTCTGAAGGACGCTCTGCACTCGATACTCGTTCTAAATCAATTTAAAAAATAGGTGCTTAATATTTGACTTAATTATCTAAAAAATTATACACAATTCTCTACGCGTCTATGTTAAAGCACAGTGTCAATGACCGTCGGGTGATTTCACTTTTATTTGAAAGGGAACGTGGGAACGTCAGGAACAAAATAAAAGGGTTTATTGCCCGTTTTACTATCGAAAGTTATTAACTCCGAGTCGCCCATTGTAGCTTTTGGCACTGGTCATTGCACTTAGGTTTATTATTTTATTTATAGGTTTAGCTATACTTTGAAAGTCCTAAAACAAACTTTAACTTAGGTTTTCTTGGTTGTTTATTAGTATTTGTTTTAATATTATTATTTTATATGTTAAATGTGACCAGGAAGTGACCAAGACCATATCCTAGAATACTGCGAGTGTCTAAACAGTCACCTGGTATAAGTATCATTTCTTTAAAAAAAAATGTAATGCTGCGTAACATCAGTTTTGGATAATTCAATTCATATTTAAGATATTACATATGCTTAAAATATTTGGACATTACCCATTTTAGTTAAAATACCTAATGCAGTATTTCTTTGAATTCGTTTGTACAAAAATATACTCTTGTCCTAACTATATTTTTAATAGATAAGAACCTATATTTCTTCAAGAACATTTTTAATTTCAGATTGCAGTAGAAGCAGTAGCTAACATCCGTACGGTGGCATCATTAGGACGGGAAGAGACTTTTCTTGAAGAGTATACAGCAAAATTGCTACCAGGATTACTTCTTGCGAAACGCAGTGCGCACTGGCGAGGTCTGATATTTGGCATGTCTCGAGGTTTATTCAGCTTCGTATATGGAGTGTCTCTGTATTATGGAGGGACATTAATAGTGTACCACAACGTTAATTATGTCGTTATTTTGAAGTTAGTACTTTTTTTTTTCAATAACTACTTTTACACATGCAGCGACTTGGGTGCGTAGGAAATATGAAGTCGTAGTTTTTTTTCTATTATTAAATGCTAACACTTTTAAGCTTACCGTTAAAAATGGATATTGTACTCTTACTTAAGAATGTAACATATATTAAAAACGTATTGAAAACTTACATACACCCGTAACAAACATTTAAAGGACTGAAGCTAAGTCCATTTTTTTTCAAGTTGACTTTTTGTAGTTTATGGCCACAAAAATATTCATTTCTTAATATGACTATCTTAAAACAACTATAAACTTTTTTTTGTAGTTGTATTTCTTCTTTAATAGTGAATAACTAGCTAAGTCCGTCACTTGACCAAGTCGGTTATTATTATTATTAGGCATATTTTATACAGATTGTAAATACACGTAACATATAAAATTTCCTTTCAAAATCATTCATTCTAATGTATTCAAGTTCACCAGAAAATGCTTTCAAAGTTTAAATTGTCTCTTCTGTAAACTTTTGTAAATATGTCTTAGCCAGTTTTTTCCTTTAGCCATTATAGATGATATAATGACTTACAAACAGAAGAGTAATAAGTAGTAATTATATACCTATAATTGTTGTTTACAAGACGTGAGTAAGATAACTTGCATGATACATTACTATTTACTTGATATATAAATTTATTTTTAAGATCATCAGAAGCACTTCTCATGGGTGCAATGACTGCTGCAGAAGCTTTTGCATTTGCTCCGAACTTCCAGAAAGGTATTAAGGCTGCAGGACGTATTATTATATTACTTAAAGGAAAATCAAAAATTGTTGATCCAGAGAGACCGGTCCTTGATTTCGTAAGTATATTATTAATAATTAGTACCATTTTTTATATATAAATATAATAATAAATATATAAAATACTATCTACGAAAATAATTAAATAAATTGCGTTAATCTTCACTTTCTTTTTGTATCGATTATGTTATATATGCAAACACATACACATAACTTAGGCTGAGTTTAATCAATATTACTATATTTTTTTTAATTGCAATAGGATTTTACTGAAGTTTTCAAATTGTTCTTTATGTTTTATTTGTATAATGAACAACCAACATAAAAAAACCGCAGTACTGAGACTAGTCGCAGTAGGCTGCTTCTAAGAACAGAGTTCGGATGTCTTGTGTACCAGTATTTATTGCTAACCACACTGACAATGAACACAAGAACGCGAGCATTGTTATTTTGCGGTAGATATAAGTGTAACGGTGGTGCTCCCACCGTCAAACCTTACACAAGCTCTCCCGTTGTTTATTGAATGTTTACAATATAGAACATAAATTAATTATATGTTCGAATAAATTGAAATAGGTGCCAGAAGTTAGCACAGCGCAGTGTTTTCTTAATTAAGACTAGGTTTAAGCTTTAATACATATTGGAACAAACTGTTTAATAATCTGTTCTTGAATGATTTGCAGAAAGGGACTGGTAAAGCTGTTTTGCAGAATATAACATTCAAGTATCCCACCAGACCTTTAATAACGGTGCTCAAGAACCTAAATCTCGATATTGAGAAGGGTAAAACCATTGCTTTGGTCGGTGCTAGCGGATGTGGTAAAAGTACTGTCATACAACTACTGGAAAGATATTATGATCCCGATGAAGGCATTGTGGTAAATATTACGATTAAGATCACTATAGTTGATGTAACTGCGTTTAGTATCTTTAAACTTAATATGGAGATTGAAAAATATGATATACAATTCGAAATACATATTTTTTACAATCTTTTTAATAAATCAAATCTTAAGAGTATGATATAGGAGTTCAAAAGTTGTGTAGTAAATCTTTCAGGTTTAGAGTAATGTTAACTATATGAAAAACTAACTATCAATTAAAAATAAAACAATCATTAAAAGTGATTCGTTAATAACTTCTAATCCCACAAGTTATAATATAATCCTAATAAATAACAGTTTTGTGAAAAGGTATAGGTTCTTTTGAAAAGTAATTATATCAGTGATATCACTGAAATACAATCATAACGGAATAGTACGTCCCTTCTTTAAATTAAATCAGTAATTTTTGTATGATGAATGTATGTAGGTCTGAATATTGGAAATCATCACCGCTTAATCATATTGGATGATATGAAGAAAAATAAGTAGCTTATTATATAACACAAATCGTATAATATCATATAAACGAAGGATAATCAACTGGTAGAAACAAGTTTAGAATATATGTGAATATTTCAGTCTCAGGACGATGTACCATTACCAAGCTTACGCTTGTCTGACGCCAGACAACCTATAGGATTTGTTCAACAAGAGCCCATATTATTCGACCGAAGTATCGGTGAAAATATTGCATACGGAGACAACTCTCGGACGGCAACTATGGATGATATCATCGCAGTCTCCAAGGAAGCAAACATACATACGTTTATAACATCGTTACCACTCGTAAGTATTTTGTCATTTTAATAAAACAATAAAATGTGGTTCTGGTGGTGTGTGGATATTGAGTGAACTAGTTTACCCTTAAGGATTTTAAATCGAAATGGCAAAAGAAAATTTATATATGATCTCTAAATGCATTTTCTATATATTAATCGGTAGTAAAAGAATAGTTAAGAACATACCTCCTCGGTTTCTTATCCGATTTTCCTCATTCTTTTTTTCTTTACTAGCTATTGATGAACTTGATTTTTTTCTTGACGATCGATTTTCGACCACTACACGAGCACTCGTCTACCCAAATAGAAAATATCTATAAAAATTCGCCTACATTCTTCTTATCAAGCTTTTCATTTTCTAATAGTGTTGAATATATTGAATTACGTTGAAAAACAGTCGACTTTGTGACAAATAATATTTTATGTTCAGGGGTACGACACGAATATTGGCTCAAAAGGAACACAACTTTCCGGCGGTCAGAAGCAGAGGATAGCTATAGCCAGAGCATTATTAAGACGCCCTAAGATACTGCTGTTAGATGAAGCAACAAGCGCTCTAGATACGGAAAGCGAGAAGGTAAGGGAAATATACACTGTCCCTTTTATTATATGTATCTACGTATTTAAAATTGGAAAAATAAAATATTTGGTAGTGTATAACCACCACACAAATGTAGCTTATCCTATTCATATAAATAATTTTAGTTAAAATAGTATTCAAAGTTATGAGACCTATGATAATGAATTACTAATTACTATACAAGGTCTTAACAGATTGTTGAGGACACGAACACCGTTATAATTATTATTGACAATTAATCGATTAATGCTATCACGACATGCAAAGAAGTAAAAACTATGTAACAATCAATAAGTCTAAAAGAGAGCTCCCCATGTTGCACATGCTCAATTATTAAGGAACGATGAATATTCACTTCATTATCGTGTCATTGCTATAGATTTAAATACGATACAAAACAACAAATAAGTCTGCAGCAGAATAATAGGCAACAATTTATAACAGTTGTTGTAAAATAACATCGCAGAATAATCAACTGTTGAGAAACGTTTTTACCGTCTATACTGATTATTTATTTCATTGTGCACTACTCTTTGACGGCATGATAATGCATAAACACAATGACACACACTTCAATACGTGAAAATGTACATATACTATGTGCATTAGTAAATGTGAAATAATATATGATAGTGTAATATGATTTTCAGGTTGTACAAGAGGCGTTGGATGCTGCTAAAGCGGGTCGCACGTGCGTGATGATCGCGCACCGAATGAGTACAGTGCGTGACGCTGACGTCATCTGCGTACTAAACGACGGAAGCGTCGCAGAAATGGGCACGCATACACAACTTATGGATCTTAAAGGCCTCTACTATAAACTCAACTCGCGGGGCTATACTTAGTATTGGATGTTCGTTATGAAAATTATAAATACTAAATTTTCATTTTGAAGATTAAGAATATTTCGTTTTTATTTTGAAAATTTTAATGTTACATTTTCATTTTGAAAATGTATTTATATCGTTCAAATTTCGTCACAATTTACAATGTGTTTAATCTGTACTCCATCGATTACGATTGAGTGTAATTGCCAAGATTAAATTTATCGTTGTTTGTTGTACTGTATAATGTACATTTATTTGTACATGAATACAACAAAATAAAAGACGTGATAAAAAATTAAGAACATTTTTATTTCAAATTCTTTGACCTTATTAAAAATAATCTGACGAATTGAAAGCAATATTCACCTTATGCAAATATGAGAAAATTTATTTTTTAAAACATTTTATTTGGATTTAAAAATATATATATTTTCTGCGATCGAAAGCACCTATATATCGCTGGATGGGTTTATTTAATTTTCTTCGCCTTTGTCACTCTATTTTCACTTTTGAAAAAGGTTCGCTTCTTCGTGTTTAAATTATTTTTTACTTCACTAACAGAAGACTGAAAACATTTGAACGAGATTTAAACTACTTTCAGTAATTATGAATGGTATTATTAAAATATTAATTTCACTCGTCGTTTGTAGCCTGGTAAATAATATAAAAAATAAATATACTTTATGCAAAAGAAACAAAAGTAGCATGTGTGTACTTCACAAAAATGCTTATTTAGTTATTTTATCTCATTCCCTCCCACATGAATCCTACTATTTTGTAGGTGGTAGAGCCACGCTGAATCCTATCACAGGTTTCAGCATGAATGGGTCGGCTCGCCCGGGGTACTACCACCCGACCCACAGAAATACCGACGTGAAGTAACAGTGCTTGCATTGTTGCGTTTCGTTCAGTCAGTGAGAGCGCCGGGGACCCACATAAACTTCCCCTCCCTCTCTCCCCCTCCCGCCCCCTCCCGCCCCCTCAGCCCTTCCCCTCAAACACAGGCTGGCAACGCACTTGCGACTATATGGACGACGGTGATCATTTAACATCAGCTGACCCGCGGGTCGTTTGCCTCCGATGATATAAAAAATAATCTCAACAATATATTTTATGTACAGAGAAATAAAGATAAAAAAAATAACTTTGCTTAAGAAATTTCATTGTAAACAATATTTCCCTTTTACTTCCTCTTTGCTGCGCATGCGTACTACACCACTTGTCCACTTTTTCATGGCAAGATGATATACAACGATGAACGTGTAGTGCTTAAAAAATCGTAGTTTTTTAAAACTTTAATATATTGTGACAATTTTTTGTTTAGAATAAGACCGATTTTTTCTTATATAATCTACTAGCAGGCCCGGCAGACGTTGTCCCGCCCTGATTATAAAAAAAATCCTTTACAAATTATATACCAAAAGGGTTCCTCATGAATCACTTTATCCACTGGTGAAAACCGTATGAAAATCAATTCAGTAGTTTTTCAGTTTATCGCGAACAGACAGACGCGGTGGCCGACTTTGTTTTATACTATGTAATGATGATAGGCTTTGGGGTTTGGTTACAATCTCGTCTGATGTTAAATGACAATGTGATGGTAAACACGCTAAACCTTGAGGAGGATTTGCTCTTAAGTGCAGCTACTGGAATACATCAACAGGTGCTTGTTACAGATTTTTTACTTATGAGTGGTAGCTAGCTAAAAAAGCCCTAACGCCATGATATTGTTTTATCACAATGTTCTTCATCCAATACAACCATCATCGCTTCACAAGTGACTAAGCAGTAAAACTAAAAAAAAATTGGATTAGAGTCTATCCAGTACTTTATATAGATAATCATTATTATATATGGTTTGATATTTATTTTGGGCCCGATACTGAAATCCGTGGTAAGAAAAATCTATATAATAAATACCTGTTCACGTCGTTCCTCTCCGGGTATCATCCCTGGATCTTTCTCAACATTCCCTTCAAGATTGTCCCCGCCCGGTCCAATGTTATAATCAATACGGCTCTCCCTAGCGCGCTCTTTTAATGCGTCAGACTGACGTTTAACTACCGCCATCTATAAAATTCGTTGATGTAACTTCTTCATAAATTATATATAACTAGCGAGCCAGGCGGACGTTGTCTTGATAATAAAAAAAATTATAAAAGTCAACCGCAGCGTCACCTACCGGGTCCAATTGTGAATCTAAACCATCTCGGATCCAATGGAACACGCACACAAAATTTCATCAAAATCGTTTAGGAGGAGTTCAGTGACATACACACGTACAGAAGAAATTTATATATAAAGATAGGTTTTATGGCACGCTGTTTGTCATGTAATGGCTATTATATTATATTCTTAATCTTGTGTTATTTCACTCTATATTTTGTAATATTGGTGGCATTTGAGGTAATATGGTTCGTTTATTGTGCACAAGTGAAACAGATAGGAAATAATACCACGGAAAATGACAGCTGAGACGCCACAAAAACTCTTCGGAAATTTCTAACAAGAGCGCCACCATCTTGTTAGAATATTGAAATGATCACAAAGCACTTATAATATTATTATTACCTACTCGACAATGGCAGTAATAATCTAGAAGATTGGATGCCAAAAATAAAAATTAAAAAAAGTTACAAATAAATGTAGATAGGTTTTTACACAGATCAGTTTAACTAAAAGGTAGGTACAATTAATTTAAAACGTCTGGCACAAAATTGATAATGTGTAAAATTAAAATAGTAATAATCAGGTTTCGTGCATACAAATCCAGTTACATTAGTTAAATCATACGACGTTTAGACGAGAGACAAAGGTCGTAATGAAAGAATCAGATCTTCAACAGATGGCATCCTTACTATCTTAAAAGTGAAAGTTTGTTTTTTTTTTGTTATATATCGTAGGAGGTATAAACCGAACAGGTGGGTCGCTTGGTGTTAAGTGATCCATAGACACTTGCAACACCAGGGGAGTTGCCAGCCTGTGTTTCAGTGATGGGGGAGTGGAGGAGGCGGGAAAGGGAAGGGATGTGGGCCTCCGGCGCTTTCACTGATCGAACGAAACGCAACAATGCAAAGACTGTTACTTCATGTCAGTTTTCTGTGAGAGGGTGGTATTAACCCGGGCGAGCCGATCCATTTATTTGTCTGTTCGTTTGTTAGATTTTCACGCCTCAACTACTTAACCGATCATCATCAAGATTTTTCATAGGCGTTATAAGGGGTACATAAAGGCTACCTTTTATCCAGAATAAATGTACTGTTCCCGAAGGATAGATCAAATCCATATCAATACGTGCGAAGCAAGAGAACAAACATGTTTTGCTAACAATCTAGTACAAGTACGAGCGATCAGATGGCGTTAAAACAAATGTAACCGTGACAGCAGACAAAACTACTACCGTTTAGAAAACTTTGACAACTATTCGTGGACAGTGAATCATAAGATCAACCGATAAGTGAAGTGCATTTAATTTACAAGTGTCAGTTTATAATATCGCCATGGCAGAGTACGAAGTAGATATTTAGTTAAACTTTTTAAATATTCAGTATAACAATAATTTTAAAACACGCTTATTAACGGTATTCCTTGTTGTTATTTTTCAATAGTCCACCACATACATTTAAGATGTAGCCATAGAGTTACGGGAAGGGGGTCGGAATGACAGCTGATATTACTAAGAAAGTTGTAGATGTCGAGATTAAGCAGTTAAAACAATCCTATTAATTTTAAAACAATCTTATTATTATTATCATTTACTATTTTTTGTTGTTGTTTTTAATAATCTACCATATAAATTTAAGATATAGAGGAATAGTTACGGGAAGGATGTCGGAATCTGAGCTGGAGTTACTGAAAAAGTTGTAGATATCACGATTGTCGCGTTTAGTGCGTGTAAGTTGTTGGTCGCGCTCGGGACGTTCCGAACGCTTGTCGCGGTCACCCGAGCCCACTTGTACTCGAGTCGTTACTTCTTTCTGGATATTGTCTATGGTTTGTTGCATAGCGCGGATCTTACTCTTTAACCATTCCTGAAATTGTTACTAATAAATACAAATACCTATATCAAAATACCGAGTTACAAGAACTCTGAAATTGAGATCATCATCATCAGCCTGTAAGAGACCCACTGCTGGGCTACAAGCCTATTCCCGAAGGAAGGTATGGGCATAATCACCACGCCAGCCCACGACGTATTGGGGAGTTCAAACTCTAAGAAAACCACATTTATATATTTTCCCACACAGTTTACATATATTTCTCAAGTTCAGGTTTCCTCACGATGTTTTCATTGACCGTCAGCCGATAGTGTTACTAATTTTAATTTAATAAACGCAAGAGAATTACGAAAAATTCGTTGGTACAAGCCGGGGTTCGGACCTGCGGACATCGGAGTGATATTGTACCGGTCAAATCACTAGACCACCACGACTTTTTTTTTTATATTGAATTCGTTTCTAAAAAAATTTGAACACGACGTGTAAATTAAACACTTGCAGTTTGGAACAAGTTTCATGTTAATACTAATCCGCGCCTCTTTGCAATTTTAATGTCCTATGTAAATAACATAGGATTTTCTGCATTTCATATTTTTATTCCGGTTATACGAGTTGCTAAAAAGAATTTGAATTTTTTCACAAGTTCTATAAATTTATCATTAAAGTTTGGCAAAAGTAACACTTGTTGAACAATTACTTTGACTCTATCATTATATGCTGAAAGAAATTCCACGTTATTCAGAGTAACAAGCTTACATTACAAAGGATTTATATTAAAATAAGTAGATTTATTAGATTAGATTAGATAGATTAGATTATTAGAACCCTAGGAACATAAAAAATCACGTTTGGGTCGCTATAGGCATAGTGCTTCATTTTATTTTTTATATATTCAGTTGTTATTTAGTGAAAATGAGTGCTAAAATAAAACTGTATAATTTTTTTTGGAAACGAAATAATACAATACCATTTCTGTGTTGAGTACTGCGCAGACAAAAACCACAAAAAAACTATGCATCATTGATAAGCATAAAAGTGTAGAAAGCTTTCACCGAGTACAATTAAATAAGTATATAATATTTCTAACAATACTTCTTAAAATTTATACACGAGGAGTACATTTTCATTGAACGAATTATCAATGTATACAACAAATAACGTGCATATGAAAGTACTACGTCCTGTAAAAATAAGAAATAATATAATAAATCAATCAGATCTTTAGAATATTACTCACAATTTCTTTGTTTTTTTCTTGCATTGCTGTCTTCAGATCAGCGATTTCTTTGTCTTTATTCTGTAATGTTTTGATTTTATGGTTTTACTTTTTATTTACTTATGAGACAATTATTCTGTTCTTCTTTACATTTCACAATTCAAAGAAAAAAGAATCATTAAAATCGGTTCGCAATGGAAGAAGATATCGATTAACAACCATTAGAAAAAATACATTCAGTCGAACATATTAACATCCTTTTGTCGAAGTCGGTTAAAACAAAAAATTCAGAAATGCCTTTGCACTATAGGATTTTAAATATATACATTAGAAACTAGAGTCACTGATTAACAATTTTTAAACAAATATTTATAATGAATAAACCGAGTTAGTCAAATAATTTGGAAGATCACCAATGACTACGATAAACGAGTATCTAATGCAAATTGTGTCGCATTAAACAACGAGGGTCGTTTATGAGTTATCGCGTGGTTTATCTTATACGTAAAATAACTTGTAAGCGGTTGGATGCAGTGAAACTATTAGAAGCTTGGAAGCTGTTTATGTTCCTCAGAAGACAAATCCCAAGCATACCCTAACTATATATAAACCCAGTAGAAGTCCACTAGGATCGGGAGTAGGCCTTTCATCGAACTACATAATAGTAACAGTTTCTGTGTACGTTTCTTTAAGTGTTTAGATCTATGACAATAAAACCAAATCTATTAGGTTTTTTTTTTTAAAACATATATAAGTCCAATATGACTTAAGAATTATTGAAATCGCATTTAGTCTTTAACTAATTTAATGAGTGAGAAATCTAAGTAATTTCTTTCATTCACATCGAATAGTTGTAAATAATTGTAATAATATTTATAAGCGATGATAAAACAGTTCCATTTGTCAAAGAATTTTATTTTTTTTTGCTTAGTAGTTATTGATGATTTTTAATCTTGACAATAAAAATAATTAGGAAACAGTTAGTCTTACCTTCAACGAGCCGAAGGCTTCAATTGTTAAGTCTCTATTCGTCATAATTTCCAATATATAAGTCTAGTAATCTACAATACTTACACACTCTTCACCAAAAATTCTACAATAATATTGATTTTTTAACCGACTTCGAAAAAGGAGGAGGTTACTACGTTCGGTTGTATGTATTTTTTTTATGTGTGTTAATCGATATCTCCGTCAATTATGAACCGATTTTAATGATTCTTTTTTTATTTGAATTGGTTATATTCAGAGGTAGTCCCATATAAATTTGAAGAAAATATTCAGCCCCTAAAGGGGTGAAAAATCGTTTATTTGATTTTCACCCATTTCGTCTCTACGTATTTTCGTGAAATTGGAACCTATTTATTATACCCATTAGAAACCAGATATATTTATGCAAACTAAAAATGGAAAAATATTTTTTTTTTACAAAAAAAATAAATCGCCTTCGATGTGAAAAACTAATAAGGCACTAAAAAGCGAAAAATAACTGAATTATTAAATTAACCAAATTAAATAAAAAATATTGATATTCGCGCTACCTAATAATATATTTGAAGTCGATGCCAACCTAAATTCATATCATCTATATTTTATCTATATTTATCTGGCATTGACTTCAAATATATTAGGTAGCGCGAATATCAATATTTTTTATTTAATTTGGTTAATTTAATAATTCAGTTATTTTTCGCTTTTTAGTGCCTTATTAGTTTTTCACATCGAAGGCGGTTTATTTTTTTGGATTTTTTTTTTTTATTAATTTATTATTGTCAATTTCGAACACTAGTTAAAAGTAATTGTTTTGTTGTAAAAAAAATCATTGTCAACAACTGACCTTGATAGTGAATTGAAGGTTGTCGGCGCGGGCTCTCTGCCTACCCTCCTCCTGCCTGAGCGTGTCCTGCTCGGCTGCTGCATCCGCTTTGAGGGTATGGATCTCAGTTTGCATGGTGTCGGCAGCTCGCGAGGCAGCCTACGCGTTATCACGTATCGCAAACAAAACATCCCCTCATAACGACTATAAAAAGCCTAATTGACTAACATGCAACCGGGGGGGGCTATCCCTGACTGGGTCGTTTTCAGGCCAGCATGACAGCGGCGACCGGCGATGGATAGTATGTCTTTCGGTGGTCGCCATTGTTTTTGGATTGTACTGTGCTTACCATCAGGCACAGTACAGTCACTTTGCCGAGCTACAATAAAAAAAAAAAAAAAAAAAACATGCTTTGAGAGTTTTTGGTGTATCTTAGAATGTTATGTAGTTGACTTTTTTTATATACCATAAGAGGCAAACGAACCGGTGGGTCACCTGATGTTAAGTGATCACCGCCGCCCATAGACACTAGCAACGTCAGGAGTATCGCAAGTGCGTTGCCAGCCTGTGTTTGGGGGAAACGGGGAGGAGGGAGGGGAGAGGGAGGAAAGTGGGGAAGGGAGGTAGGTTTTCGACGCTCTCACTGACCGAACAAAACGCAACGATGCAAGCACTGTTGCTTCACGTCGGCTTACTGTGAGAGGATGGTACTACCCCGGACAAGCCGACCCATTCATACTGAAACCAGTAATAGCTTCAGCGTGGCTCTACTACCTACAAAATTATATTTTATTCATAATCTTGTGTTATTTATCTCTATATTTTGTAATATTGGTGGCATTTATGTAATACCAGCTGTGCTCTCAACTCCGTCCGCGTGGAACCTAATGTCTAAAAACAGTGACTAATACAATCATGTGAATGTATTACTTATCTAGTTTTCTCTCGTACTTAATTCGCGACGTCATTAAAAGTACAATAAATTTTAATAGACCGAACCGATATTAATGAAATTAAGACTAAATGTTACTCGAAAATACGCTTTATGATTTTAGACAAACATTTCTAAAAATGATTGAAATGTATTTTATTATTTGTTCATAGACACTTGCAACAATTTTTTTCACGAAAATCTAGAGTGTAGAGACACGTTAGATTTACATTCTTATTATATATATTATATATATAATATATATATATATATAATAGATCTTGTGTTATTTGACCGTATATTTTATAATATTAATGACATTTTACATAATTGTGTACAAGTGAATTTGATGAAAAATAATATTACGGAGCATGAATTTTGAGATGCCACAAAATCTCCCCGGAAAGTTCTAACAAGAAGGCCACCATCTTGAAGCATTGAAAGTAGCACAATAAACTTGAAATATATATACTCGATAATGGCAATAATAGATTGTTTATCAATAGTAAAACTTAAAAAAAAAACAATCATTGGACGTTAGTCAATTTGCGTTTTCAAAGATATTATAAAAATTTTCACAAATTTTATAACACCGGTGCACTAATCTAATCTAAACTAATCCGTAAAGTTTATGCGTCGTGGTGAGGCAACTATAAATAATAGGTCTTTACCTATGAAATTGCCGTTCTGCAGTACTGGCCATTTCAAATCAAAATAATTTTTGTTTGGCTAAGAATTCTAATTTCAAATTAATTTTATTTTAAAAACATGGAATTCTTTTTCCAAAAGTAGTCATTTGTTTATTGATTAGTGTTACATTTTCATCGCATTTCAATCTATTTCGTCATCATGGATACGTTAAAAATTCGAGTAATTATGGAATATGAGTACCGTCGTGGCAGCAACGCGGCACAAACGGCACGCAACATCAACGACGTTTACGGAGCTAACACTACATACCTGGCAGTATCCAGACACACCCACACCTGTGTCTACTATACCGACGTGACTGATGACGCGGTTAGTAGGTTTATCCGTCGGGCCATGGACGCT
The DNA here is from genome assembly GCA_036509395.1 of Antheraea yamamai. Lineage (NCBI taxonomy): Eukaryota > Metazoa > Arthropoda > Insecta > Lepidoptera > Saturniidae > Antheraea > Antheraea yamamai. The sequence goes on along the minus strand of AP028431.1, from coordinate 13,910,419 downwards.
CCGGGGGATATTTGGAATAAAATTTAAAGAAGGGGAAAGAGGAGGAAAAAAAATCAAAAAAAAAAAAAATTTTTAAAAAAAAAAAAAAAAAAAAAAAAAAAAAAAAAAAAAAAAAAAAAAAAAAAAAAAAAACACAAAAAAACACACAAATATTTAAATAAACAAAAAAAAAAAAAAAAAAAAAAAGGGGGAGGAAAAAAAAAAAAAAAAAAAAAAACCAACGCACCACCTGTTATTGGTTTGCTCGCTTCCGTTCTGGGAATTTCGACCTGAAAAATGAACCTCGCGGTCGTCTGAAGACTTTGGTCGACAATGACGAATTAAAGGCGATTGTGGAAGCTGATGATACACAATCTACAGCTAAATTAGCAGCAGCTTTCGACGTTAGCGTCAAAACAATATTGGTCCATTTGTGTCAAATTGGCAAGGTAAAAAAGCTTGACAAATGGGTGCCCCACGAACTCAATGATCGCCAGCGCGAAGTACGCGTCGAGCCGTGCCTTGCACTGCTCAACAAACACACAAATGAAGGAATTTTGAACCGCATTGTTACCTGCAATGAAATATGGATTCTGTTTGATAACCGCAAGCGCTCAGCAAGTTGGTTGGATCCTGGTTCAGTACCTAAACAATGCCCTAAACGAAAACTTGCCCCTAGAAAAGTGATGGTCACTGTTTGGTGGTCTAGCGCCGGTGTGATTCATCACAGCTTCTTACCAGACGGGGTGAGCATTACTGTAGATGTGTACTGTGAATAACTGAACACAATGATGGAGAAGCTGGCACATCTCCAACCAGCATTGGTCAATCGCTCGTCTCCCCATTCCTGCACGACAACGCGCGACCTCATACTGCACAGCAGACGGTCTCCAAGTTGCAAGAACTGGGGTTGGAAGTTCTCCGTCATCCGCCCTAATCACCAGACCTTGCGCCTACAGACTACTACTTTTTTCAGAATTTGGATAACTCCTTGGCGGGAAAAAAATTCAATACCCGAGAGGCAGTACAAAATGCCTTTGATGAATTTGTTGCCTCCCGTCCAGCTAATTTCTTTAAGAAGGGCATCAATAAACTGCCACTGCGTTGGCAAAGATGTATTGATTGCATGGGTGATTACTTCGATTAATACAAATAAAAAATACATGAAAAAAATTCGTTTAAATTTTTTCATACAAAACGGCAATTTCATAGGTAAAGACCTAATAATATCAGGACCTGGCAATATGACAATATCATTTATTTATCTATTTATTTTTGATCATAAATGCGGAATTGTTTTATCAATTAAAAAGTTAGTGAAAGCAGAAATAGTTAAAAACAAAAGTAAACTTTAAATATATTATTATGCAGTTATGCATTTAAAATAAGTACACTTAACTCTTCCTATTCACGGGATATAGGTTCAATGATTATGCCGCGAATATTGAAACAGATAAAAATATAGTTCCAAAGTTGCCAAATGAAATAAAATTATACCAAAGAAAAATTAATTGATTAAAAGAAAGACTATTATTTTTATTCAGATTATGTGAAGGTTTAGATGATTTAGTGACTTTTTATTGTCTTGCATTTTGGAATACGTCATTTAATTATATGACTGAAAGTATCGTCAAAGAGTAGAATAACTATAAAATCGTATTTATTTTTATTTAAATAAATTCAAACTTCAGGAGCAAAAGAATTTCGAAACTAGTGAACTAAATTCGTATATGATTGAGTTGATTGAAAGTCTACAGTTCAAAGATATTGAAAGTCGTCGTAGTTTAACAAAGGCTGTTTAACATGAAGTATTTTTGCGCGACGGCAACTTGTGTCAAGGAACATTAAATTAGGCTTAGACTTACTAAACTTTTTTTTTAAATAAATATATTAAAGTTTAATACAGTAATAGGTAGGCTATTATAAAAATTCCTACACACTGTTAATTTTGGATCTACGAAGAATTAAATTTTCCCCTGCGAATATAAAAAGTGACCATATTTTTTATCCATGAATACTGTATAAGATATGTATCAATGTTGAAACCCAAATCTGCAGAGAAATGTCACCTTCTATATAAGATATAATTTATGTTCTAACCAGTCTACATGAAGAATATCTAGATTTGTTATCGTATACTTACCTGCACTTCGCCCATCAGACCTGATATCATATTGCGTGTACTAGCGGCTTTGCGCTCGCTCTCCTCTCTGTAAGGCAATACCTACATATCAAAAACAAATGTACTACTTATAACGCTTAATATAGGCTTTTTACATTTCAGTCAGAAAATATGTACTGTCCCCGAGAGGTAGACCAAATCAATATTATCCTGAACCAAACTGCGAGCTAAAAACTTAGTAATCATATAAAACCAAAAGTGCACATAATACTTACTCATTTATTTCTCAGCTGTAAGTAATATTAATTATGTCAACGACCATCAATTGGTGGTCTCAGGAAATTATTATGAGTGTGTGAAATATGTGGTCTTAAAACCAACTGTAATAAAAGTCATTATATGCTATTTAATCCGCATGAGATAGCTATTTTATTTATGTTATTATTTAAAATATACCTGTGAGTCTTCGCGGCACTGTTTTAGAAAGGATTTTACAATTTAAATATTTCTAATACGTCACGGAAGATATGAAAGATGACAAGGAGATAGATAGAGAGCGCAGAGCATTGCCGGTGAGAAGAAATGTATTGGTCAATAGGTTTACTCGTTCCACACCAAGTGTAAAAATAAAATTACACATATGTCTTCAGAGCATTGTTAGGGCTGCCTCGATATTGTAGTGCATCGGGCTTGTTCGCTGAAGCTCGTGTGGATTTTTACGTAATAATTCGTAAAAAAGCAAACTCCCTGATGGAGTTGTGATAGCTCAATTAGTGTCTTGAGAATGTTATCGGGCAGACCTGATAGCATGTTTCTTCGCAACTGGATATGATTGATAAAAAGTGTGAGCACCTACTAAGTTAATAATTTTTTGTAGACTGTAAATATATTAGTACTTAAAACATGTTATGTTTACTAATATAGGCTAAGTATACTAACAAAAATGGATGTAATGTTTGAATGAAATATATTATTATTATTCTTATTTAATTCCGATGAATACTTACTGATATTTCTTGTATTCTTCCTCGGTGTCGGTCAATTGTTTCCGGAGAGCTCGGAACTCCTCAGCTAACTTTTCAGTCTTGGTAACCTCGGCCTGTTTTTCTTCCTTAACTGCTTTTAAGTTAGCTTCTGTCTCAGCACACTTCATACTTAACGAAGCTATTTCATCGCTAAGCTTGTCTATGCATTCCTGTCGGTCACCTATCTCCTACGGGAGTTTCAATATTTGGAGACACTTTGTCATGCAGTGTCTTATTTGTACCCTTATTTGTACTCTGTTATTATTTGCACCCTATATTTTGTAACTAGCTTATAGGTATGTAACTTATAGTTCTAGGTGTATGAAATCGGTCATGTTGTATGCACCTGAGTGCTGGGCGAAGCAAGAGACGGATGAAAGAAAACTACACGTGGCAGAGATGCGAATGTTAAGGTGGATTTGTGGTGTAACTAGAATGGATAAGATTAAGAATGAGTATATCAGAGGAAGTTTGAAAATAGCACCAGTGACAGAGAAGTTGATGTGTAATAGGTTAGCATGGTATGGATATGTTCTGATGAGATGAAGACCATGTAACTAGAAAAGTTTTGAGTATGATGGTGGATAGATATAGGACTAGAGGAAGACCGAAAAAGGTATGGACTGTGTGTAAAATAATATATGTCTAAAAGGTGTGAATACTAAGATGACGTCTGATAGGCGAGAGTAGAGAAGAAAAATATTTTGTACCGACCCTACTTAGGTGGGATAAGGGTAAGAAGATGATAATTTTGTAACTAACTTACCACCCCGTCTTCGTAAGGGTGTACCAAAATGAGATCACCTTTTACCAATCTTAATTCTAACCTAATCTAACATATGTTATAAATGTGAATATGAGCCTGTTTGTTATGTTTTCACACCTCAACTACCCAACCGATCATCATGGGACACTGGCTTATTTCTACTTTCTATTAATCCTTACTAATTAGGGGTGTGGAATATGTTGAATGAATGAATGAATATCAATATTCATTGAAATAGAATAAAATAAATAATTTTAAATTAATAAAATTTAAATAAAAAAAAAATTAAAATAATAAAAAAAATTAAAAAAAAAATTAAAAAAAAAAAGGGGGATTTAAAAAGAATAAAAATATTTGAAAAAAAAAAAAAAAAAAATATTTTTTACATTTTTTTTTTTATTATTTTTTTTAAAAAAAAAAAAAAAAAAAAAAAAAAAAATTAATAATTTTAAAAATAACAATATTAATATAAAAAAAAACCCCCCCCTTACTAATACTATAAATGTGAAAATGAGCTTATTTGCTTGTTAGTTGTGTGAAATTTATCATACACATTGTCAGGGATACAGAAAAGAATATAGGTTCCCGAGTGATAGGTCATATTGACATTAAAGCGAACCAAGTCGCAGGCCGAAGCTAATATTTTAATAACAAGAAGTAAAATTAAAAAGAGGAAAATAACTACTGGGGCAAAAACACGTGTAAATGCAGGGGCACATGCTAATATATCACATAATACTTAATTAAGATTAGCTTACTCGGTTTTTCTCAGCGATATTTTCAGCAAGTTGGTGTTTTTCCTTATTGACGTCACTCAAGGACTTGTTCAGATGCTCGACAGCTGCTACTGACTCCTAATAATAAACTTACAAGTCAGTTGTGCAGGTTTTCTTCTTTTATTGCATAGAATACGAGGTTTTAGTTGCTATTTGGTTATATTAACTGCGATTAGATTGGTTCAACTGTTTAGACACTGACTGTGGTCCTCAAAGTGGTCTATATTGATCTCTAAGATTTGACAATGAACAAAGGGGTCACAACCAGCTAAAAAAATAGAGGTCCATGAGACTTTTTCTTCCAACCAAAAAAAGTTATAATTTCTTTTAAAGGCCCCTTTTTCTCAGATGACTATAACTTCTTCAAAAACGGAATAATTGGGGATTTTTTATAAGTTGGTATTAAATTAATCTTCCGAAAAGACGAATACAAAAAATATTTTAATCTATCTTTTTCTAAAGATCATCTTTTTCCGAAAGATACATTTTTTTATTCTCACTGATAAAACTATTTCCGGAATAAATGCCGCCCAACATAAAATGTGCAGAAATTTAGACTATGCAATTTTTTTAATGATTGAAAAAAACCAGCCGTGCTTATTTTTTAAACTATCACTCTAGAAACTATAAAAAATGATATATGTTTAGTGATCACAATGTACGAGTAGTGTAAGATTACCTGTAGTTCAGATTTAGTGTTATCATACATTTCCTTCAGCAGGCTGCGTTCGCGTTCAGCGGCGGTCAGTTGATCGCGCAAAATGTTAATATATTCTTCGGTACTGCGAACTTGTACACGAAACTCATCCGCGCGACGCGCCTCTTCCACCACCCTGTACCATTCCGGCAAGAACAAAGAAATTCTCAAATTTCTTGTCTGCCGTATAGTGAAAATGTAGAATTGCCCCCGGACAATCGTGTTATCATTCTTTTATAATATCCAGTCCTTAACACGAAGCGTGATGAGACACTTCTGCAAGCCGGCATGACGTTGACGATTGCAGATGAAATTTACCACTGGTGGTTTGTTTTTAGACTGTACGGTAGCTTCCGTAAGAAATTTTGCAGAGTTATTGTACGAATATTATTCAAACTCAGAAGATCATAACCCCAGATCGGCCATGTTCGCTGCGCCAATCATAATGGTTGTTTTTTTTACCTATTCATACTGGGCTTCATGTAATCGCTGCATACGGTGAAAACACAAACATAACGCAGCTTAAGTCTGGTACATCGTTTTTTTATGAAAAATAAACGCTTTTATCGTAGTGTTTGGGATTTTAAGGTGTAACAGTCCCGTCCACTCCTTTTAGCTGATGAACTTTAAGATGAAATAATTTCGACAAAGCTATCGTAGCTATCTATTTTCAAACCTGATATTTTATTAATATTGAAGTATAAAAACTTCAGAATATATGCATTTCTTTTAATTTCCAATACATATATGATATATCTATACTTTAATATATAAAGCTGAAGTTTGTTCGTTTGTATGGTTGAACGCGCTAAACTCAGGAACTACTGGTCCGATTTGAAAAAATCTTTCGGTTTTAGATAGCTAATTTATCGAGGAAGAATCATCACGTCAAGACCAATTGGAGCGCAGCGCCAATGAAGAATGTTTCAAAATCGGGCATTTTTTTCCTTTTGAGAACTTTCGCTGCGTGTTAACATGATAAGTTTCTAGAGCAAACATTTTCAAAGTTTATTTTGTGTTCCTATTCAAAAAGTTTATTCTACGTTAGTTTTCATTCCAATTTTTTATTTGTAATCTTTTACATATTATAAAAATAAAGTGTGTGCATGTAAAATTAGAATAACAACTTTTTTATATAACTTTTTTATTTGGCTACAAATAACAAAAATATATATATTTCGTCGGTATTTTTATATTATTATATTTTGTCTGTTTGTTTCTGGTAATCTCCAAATGGCTGGACCGATTTTCACGAGATTTTTACGGGCAGATAACTAACTAATGAGTTTTTTTTATTTTAAACTAGTGGGCTCGGCAGACATTGTCCCGCCCTGATAATAAAAAGAAAACCTTGATAAATTATACGTAAACCTTCCCCATGAATCATTATATCTACTGGTGAAAAAGGGATGAAAATCCGTTCTGTAATTTTTGAGTTTATCGCGAACAGATAAAAGTGCAAAGAAAACACAAATAGATGCAGCCATTGCGGAGAAGAGCATCTGAGTGATGATTGCACCTACTTCAAGGAAGGGAAAACACCCTGTTGTAGAAATTGCAGCCTAAGAAAAGAAGAAAAAATTGACCACAACGCTTTCGACCACAAGTGTACCACAAGAAGCATATGGGACTCAATAACAAGGCGAAGCGTTGTGTATTGTTGAAGTGAAAGGAAACAACTTGTCACAATTGGTAACTCGCTCAAGCATAAAACAAAACATGCTAATTTACTATTTGTTAATGATGATAAATACAGAAGGATTATCAAACATGCAAATAATAAATATAAACAGCAAAGTAGTACGACAGGACTATGGGACTGTGGATTTGAGCCAAACCCATATAATTACACCACAAGACATGTTGACCATCACGCAAACAAAAAGCGCTACATCCAAACGAAGCACAAATTGCTTAGTTGATCTTATGTTATTTGATGGAAATAAACGGGACAAAAAAGTAATTTCTGAGGATCGCTGAAAAAGGAAGTTAAAATAAACATAAATGAGTAATGTATGACTCAAAATAAAAGCAAATCTCTGTCCTTCGCGGGCATCTACCATGCAGAAGACTAGAGTAACCCTAAAAACATCATGACAAAAATCACTTTCCTGGGAAATAGACACTGAATGAAAATTAAGATCCAAGATGAAGAATGAGCAATTTCTACAAATACGCGTTCGAGTAGCGGCACTATTTAAAATATGGAATTGTTTAAAGAAAGGAATGATATAAGTGCTAAGGATTCCTATGAAAAATTAGAAGCGTTATAATGAAAAGAGGTCAGAAAGCACTAGATCAGTAAAGTAAAAGGAACAGATAAAGATAACCCAAACAACACAAAATAAAACATAAGGAAGAAAAACTTAAAACCAGCCCTAACCTAGTCTATGCATACCCGCGGTAGAGGTGTTCTGACGAGGGGTGACATTAGGTCACCTCTCAATAAAAAAAATAAAAAAAATCTGATAAACAGACAGACCAGAAATTGATCAAAAATAATTTGTTTACTGTAAACAAGCGCGTGAGACGTGCGCTGTACTGGACTCCAAGTAATTTACATAATTTGTCATATATTTGTGTAATTTCATTATATTACCTTTTTGGTCAATTTGGCTGCCATTTTGTTTTATTTACCGCAATTGCGTCTACATAACTCAGAGATTATAGGAAAGTATAAGAATAACATAATTATATCGACATTATGGGCATATTATATCTATATAATAAAAGATTTAACACATATTGTTCGATAATGTATAGCTTAAAATTTTCATTACTTTCTTATATAGTGTTAGTGAGCACTGAGGATGGTATATAGTACGTATTCACATATCTAATGTACACGTTACATGTTACAGTAGATGGCGTGCGTGGCGTAGTTACAAATGTTTTTGAAAAAGCATTTCTGTAATGTACACACCTACTTACAATTTAACATTTCTATATTACATTTAAAAAAACGCGTGCGGAGCCGCGGGTATCAGCTAGTGTAGATATATTATCATTAATTATTATCATTACTCTTGGTCTTGGTATTAAATTATATTCAAAAAGAAAATGTAATCCTCATACAGATAATTTATAGACTAAATTCTACTACTTTTTCATATAGTGACTTACTTTATCTCATAGTTCGCGATCACAGCCTGGAGGTTACACTTTTGTGTATTCAGCTCTTCAGTTAATCGCTTCACTTCCGACTGTAAGCTTGATATCGTCTCTGCATTTTTCTACGACAAAAAAAAACAATCAGCTACTGACTAAACTAATAGTTCCTTACTCTAGCAATTTCATGAATTGCAGATATTCGCTACTTTTAGTCTTAGATTTTGTTGCGTAGGAATATAGCATAGGAGTAACAAATTAAGTAATTGTTCGTATTAAAATCCGTTAAGTTTAAATATATGAAAATATTATCTAACATTTTTCTTTTATTGTCAGCTATTTACTAAGGTGTCTGGCATACTTAGCAATGAAACAATCCTAGTTCTGGTAATATTTCTCATTAACAGGCCTTTTTTGTCACTTCTTTTTTGGGGGCACTCGATCGAAAATTGTAAATCCGTATTTTTTTTACGATCTCTACTACAAAGTGGTTTGCACTGTCCGACGCGGTAACTGTTCAAGAAAGCTAGACTAGATTCTGTATTTGGATAACTTTAACCTATTAAAAACATTCAACAAACGATGTAAAGGTTAACAAGATTGATTTTTTTTTGTTCAAAATCTTTCCTTTTTTCAGTTTTTATGGTAATTGTTCGATATTTTCGAAATTCCGTTTAAAATGCACTGCGTGCCCCCGTGTGCCCCCACAAAAAAAGCCCTAGTCATTAGGTATTTCAAGTTTAAAAACAACGAAATGACGACACCGTCTTTTACAATCGTTTCTACTCAAGTCGGCTAATATTCTGATATTAATAGTCCATAAGTACTACAACAGTAGGTTTTAACTTAAACAATTAAATGTTTTACTAATTTGTTGAAACTTAAACGGTGTTTCAGCTTGATTTTAGTCGGGTATGCATCTTAGTAAGACTATTGTGTTTATTCGATATTATAAGCAAAGTACCTGAGTAAGTTCAGAATGTTGGTTGCGTAGAATATCGGCAACATGGTTCATAGCAGCGCGCGTATCACTCTCAGATTTAGCAGTCAATTCTTCCATAAAACGCGCTGCCAAAGAAACTCCGGATTGTGTATAGATACGAATATGTTGCTAACAAGCTTGTTAAGAAAAATCATATAGTGGAAACTATAATAGTTGTTTATTTTTTTTTTCTCGAACTGACTACGCTATTGACCCAGCAAGGTCTTAACAGCTTCACCGGACTACTAAGGCGAGCGCTTAAGGCACTCAGCCGATTTTATTTGGCAACTAGCTCAATGATGCACGGCACACCTCGGCTTGGGCTGTTTATACATGCAATTCGCGACCTATATGAGCTAACCTAAGCTAAGTATCCATACATATATGAGTTGTTGAAACATATATACCTCAATAACTCTTAAATATATTTCGTATCGGATAATTTTCTAAACTATTTCAGTTTGATAAGGGAAAAAAATAAAACCCTTCCACTTGCATGTGTAAGCGTGTATGCGTGCACGTGTGTGGAGGTGACATGTGTAATGTTGTCGCAGTGATGTAAGACGGCGACGGCCGTATGGTCAAGCGGGCCACAAGGCGAGGGGTTCCACAGGGGACGGCCTTGGGGCCGCTCCTGTGGAACATGGGCTACGACTGGGTGCTCCGCGGCGTGCTCCCATATGGGGCACGCTTCATATGTTACGCGGATGACACCCTAGTCGTAGCCCGAGGGGGGGAGTGGAGGGAGGTGGAGCGCCTGGCCACGATGGCCACAACCCTCGTGGTCAGGCGCATTAGGAGGTTGGGCCTCAGGGTGGCCCTCGAGAAGACCGAGGCCCTGCTCTTTCATGGGCCTCGGCGGGGGCCACCTCCTGGGGCCCACATTGTGGTGGAGGGCGCCCGGATCAGGGTGGGGACCCAGATGAAATATCTGGGTCTCACACTGGACGGGCGCTGGCGGTTCGAGCCCCACTTTGCGGGGCTCGGACCGCGAATTGCTGGGGCGGCGGCGGCACTCGGCCGGTTACTCCCCAACATCGGGGGGCCGGGCGCGGGGGGCCCCCGACTCTACATGGGAGTCGTGCGGGCGATGGCCGCCTACGGGGCACCGGTCTGGGCCGACGCCCTCGGTGCCGCCAACGTGCGCACGCTTCGCAATGCGCAGCGCACGGTGGCACTGAGGGCGATCCGGGCGTACCGGACCGTGTCCTCAGCGGCGGCCTTCACGCTCGCCGGCTCCCTACCCTGGGAGCTGGAGGCAGGAGTTCTCGCCGCCGTGTACCAATTCACGGCGGCGAGAAAACGAAGGGGGGAGCCTCCGGCTCCCAGGGAGGTAGAGGCGGAGAGACGGCGTCTCAGGGGAGACGCCGTCGAAAGATGGAAGCAGGACCTGGCGGACGAGCGGTTCGGGCGGTTTACCGTAGACGCCGTCCGCCCGGTCCTGCGGGAGTGGATTGGTAGGGAGTGGGGCTCCCTGACGTTCCGACTGGTGCAGGTACTCACCGGACACGGTTGTTTCGGGTGGTACCTGCACCAGATTGCGCGCAGGGAGCCGACCGCCGCCTGCCACGAGTGCGGCGCTGACGAAGATACCGCGCAGCACACTCTGTCTGAGTGTGCTGCGTGGGGAGAGCAGCGCCGCATTCTGGTGGCGGCGGTAGGACCGGACTTATCGCTGCCGAGCGTGGTTTCGGCCATGCTCGGCAGCGAACAGGCTTGGCGAGCGATGGCCTCCTTCTGCGAGGAGGTCATCTCGCAGAAGGAGGCGGCGGAGAGGGTCCGCGAGGCAGACCCGCTAAGTGGCCGTCTCCGCCAACGGAGGATTGGCAGGAGGAGGCGGCGCTTTGCCCAACTCCTCCTGCCACCGTAGCCGGACCCGAGGGGATGGGCCCGGGGGCCCATCTCCTCATTGCACAGGTCCGGCGGACGAGGGGGGGCAGCCGGCGTGTACCCGGTCTGTCCCTCTATAGGTAGGAGCCCGGCGGTCACTTTCCGCCGGGCGGACCGTGGGGGCGGCTCTACAAGGTTGATTAGCTTGAACGATCCCTTGCCGCCCCCACAAAACGGTCTGTCGGTACACCGTGGGGTTTTAGTCCGTGCGAGTCGGACATAACCCACTCTCTCCCCCGGGAGGGTGGGTATCCATAAGGGATTTCCCCACGTTAAAAAAAAAAAAAAAAAGTGATGTAAGATTTTGTGTCACTGTATCGCGCGAGCAGCACACTCAAGGGCTCCACGCCGAGGTAACGGACCTAGGCTTGAGCCGCTTCCGAGTGGGGCCTTATCTGGTAATATAATAGTTGTTTCTATGGTCGCTAATCTAAAACAACGGGATCATATTTATATGTGCACTACATTGTTTCGGTTGACAAACAACTCGACATACAAATAATACTACATTGACTACAAATAATGTAGATAGTTCGTAGTAGATAGTTAGTAGAACAAATCTTTCATACAAATATTGCGAACCAGTCGAATGCATCACGCTATATAATTTTAACTGCGTACTTAAACATATTTATAATACAAACGTGCGAGGAAATATGCGTCAAATGTATCTAAGATAAGCTAGAAAGTAGACAAAATAAGAACATAAAAAACCTATACCATATAACGCAAAAAGATTAAGACAGAAATTACATGAAAGAAAGATATTAGTTTATAGTAAATACACATAATGTTCATTATTTACAATAACCAAATTATCATTATTTTAAGGTGGTAGAGCCATGCTGAAGCTACTACTGGTTTCAGCACGAATGGGTCGGCCTGCCCGGGGTACTACCACCCGACCCACAGAAACATCCGCGTGAAGTAACAGTGCTTGCATTATTGCGTTTCGTTCGGTTACTGAGAGCGCCGGGGGCCCACTTCCCCTCCCCCCTTCCCTTCCTCCCCCCCCCCAACACAGGCTGGCAACACACTTTCGAATCCCTTGATGTTGTTAGTATCTATGGACGGTGGTGATCACTTAACATGAGGTGACCCACCTGTTCGTTTGCCTGCTATGATATAAAGTAGTACCACGCTCTCACAGAAAACCGACGTGAAGTAACAGTGTTTGCATTGTTGCGTTTCGTTCGGTGAGTGAGAGTGCCGGCTACCCACCTACCCTCCTCCCTCCTCTCCTCTCTCCATCCCCTCCACCTACCCCACTCCTCCTCCCCCAAACATGCTGGCAACGCACTTTCGACTCCCTTGGTGTTGCAAATGTCTATAGACGGTGGTGATCACTTAAGATCAGATGACCCACCTGTTCGTTTGCTTCATATGATATAAAAGAAAACACTATGTTTTAGCGTTCCACTACAATCTCATCTGATGTTAAATGACGATCTGGGCTAAGATGGTAAACACGCTAAACCTAGAAGAGAGACTGGTTCTCACATAGAGTAACAAAGCTGCGAGTAAAATGTAAGTGTGAGCAGTTTCATAATTCTATGGGATCTCAAGTGCAGCTCCCGGAACAGACCAACCGGTGCTTGGCGATAGATTTTCAATTTGAGGATGGTAGCTAGCCAGGCGGAATTAGAAAAAGACCTACCACCATGTTATGGTTAACTCGCGATGTTTTGCTTCACCGAAAGCTCCGACCGAGTTGCTAGGATTCGAACCTACATCCATCGACGCAGTATCCGAACACGCTATCAATTAAGCCATCATCGTTTTAAGATATGATGAGTTTTGCAATATTTACTCCGAAATATAACACACATATAGATAAATCTCAAGATTAAAAAAACATCTACAATCTGTGGACCTCGGTCAGGCACGAAGTTCTTTAAATTAACATAAGGAATCAAATTATATATTATATGATACAGTCGAGTATATACAACGTCTGGTACAAGTGGAATACGTCACGAGCATGTCGAGCTCATCGGTGACGCGAACCCATAAGTTTTCTCCTATCAATCTTTTGAAGTGAAAGATTCTTTAAGCGCGTTGAAGCGGTAATTTTGGCAGGTGATAAATTTATAATTTCGCGTCATAACACGCTAGTAAACATGATCGAATGTATTGCGCTTGCGCGGCTTGCGTCAGACTAGCGATGCGTAGTATAGGGGCCTGTGTATATCTAATATTGATATTTTGTACTTGTAATTTTAATTATGAACTGTATAAAAATGTATATAATTATTGTTCGAAGTGCCAATAGACGTGAACACCAGACTAATGATAATAATTTCATTTTACAAAGTATGAAATTTATATAAATCACACTATAATTAATGTAAAAATTCAAAACGGAACGCAGTTATTATATTGTAGTCAGTTTTCACTTCTGTCGGCAGTACTTATGACTGCCTCGTTTTTTTTTTAAATCGCTCAAAGTAGCTAAAGAAATTTTCACTTCAAAAATTAAAGATATTCTTATATCACCGATTAAAATTAAATTACACTTTGTTCAGTTTGGAATGCAACGACTTTAAATAATTGTGTATATTTGCGGCATTCTATACAGGGCGCGGAAAAGATGTATAAGGAAACTTCTTACAAATGTCACGAGCTTCCTCAGTTTTGGTACGTTGCAACTGCAAGTATTGGTCGTGGAGTTCGCTGACGGTTTTCGATGCGTTCGCGTAAGCGTTAGCAAGCGCGGTGCAATCGGACCGAGTGCGGGACAAAGTATTGCTCACTTTGGTTAAACACTCTTCGATTACATCGACCATAGCCTTCATACTCGCAACCCTATTATGAATTGAAATTCTAATTAGTTCTACCAGCATCTTTTACCCGGTAATTTTCACCTCGTAATTTTATTTTATTACTTATATGTTATGATTTAACTGATTTCACAAAGGTGATTCTCAATTTTTGAAGTTATACTTCTTTTGGAGCGTTTAGGGAAAAATTATGAGAGTAAATTTTTACGATGCGCGCGCACACCGTCACGAATAACCGACACCCTGAAGTTAGCTATAATCAACATTTTGTTTCTTTGTATTTGTTGTTTGTATTTCTTTGTATTAAAACTTTCAATGTATTAAATACCTTTTTCTATTGTTATTGTCGTCTTTTCTACAAACGTAGAATAAGGCGAAAGATAAAATTTTTGAAAAGATTTTTATCTTGTTACGCCAAAGAAGTATAACTTCTAACGCGTGTACATAAGTACATACACACTTTTTTGTATCTTTTTGTGCTTACAACTTAAAACGCCGTAATTTTTTTTTATTTCCGATAAGCATAGTCAGTCAAAATCGTAAAGGAAGTAAGCGTTCACTTTTTTGAGACGGGTTTGTTTAGAGCGCTATAACTCACGTTCTATTGCATATTTCTGGCTAAAGATTTGTATGCATACTCTTAAAATACATATAAATAAGTGATAAAAATCTTAAAGGTCTAACTTTTTACTAGGCTACAAAAAAAAATCCCTAAAAATTCTTAAAAGACAGACTGTGACATGGGTGAGCCCCTTAATGTTTGTTACCAGAGCTTCGTAATTTATAAACCGATTTGGAAATTTATTTTTTTATTAGAAACGAAACATTTGAAATACATTAACCATTCACTTATCACACCGAGGACCAAGGAATTCTTTAGAAAAAATATTTTGGACGCAGTTTATTTACTACATAATAATAAATTATCTATTGAAAGTATTATTCTGCCGTCTGAAGAAGGATGCATCTACCTCTTTTGCAATATTGGATATAATATATGTACACGAAAACAAGAGACAAAGGTGTGTCTAATAGTAATCTAATTTTTCACCTATGAGCTTTTATTCTCAAATTCATCAAAAACCAAGTTAGACGTACTTCGCCCAACTTTTCTCCTCTTTGTATATATACACACCCTTTTTCCTTACTTAGTATTGATCATAGACTATCAATCGTGAATATCGTTTGACCACAATCTCATGCATAAGACTAAGAGACACGAGATGGTGAAACGCAAAGTCTAAAGAAAACTATCTTTCAAGTGCAGCTACTGGATCACATCCATAGGTGCTTGGAGACATGTATTCATGTTAAGAAGGCAGTTAGCAGGCGGTGAACCTAGAAAAAAGCCCTACTGTGCTGTGTTTCATCACGATATTTTCCTTCATCGAAAACTCCCCCTCATTCACAAGGATTCGAACCTCCGTCAAAGAACACAATGTCCGTATACGGTACCACTGAGCCAGCGTTTCTTCAAAAATACCTCCCTACATACAACACTTCACTAAAATCCATTGAAAATAACCATATATTTTGTACAAGTTTCGTTTAGGTACTATTTGTAGAAGGATTACAGATAATTTTTATTTCACACATAGGGAATATTATCGAGGAACGATATAAACTACTATATCATATTATAGAAAAGTGTTTTATGTACAGACAGTGCTACAGATTTAGTAAAATAATATAGTGATTTTAATGTGCCTAATATAAAAAAAACTAAAGGGTTGAATCAAATATGCATGTGTTTGATTATTTAGCTCTTATAGTTGGCGGGTATGATCGTTTACATAAATTAATACAGGTTTTCATATATAGATTTTGAATGAATGTAAATGCGAATAAAAAATTCAAAAGCTAGTGCCGACTTATTGAGCGTATCGGAGCGTAGACGTAGTTCGTCATGGTACTTCATAGAAACAGCCTCATATTGCATCTGCAGCTCCACCATATTTTGCTGGAGTCGTTCGTGGTTTCTCTCCACTTGAAAAAGTTTCTGTTTTAAGTCCCAATACGAAGTGTCTTGAGCCACCTGTTCGGCCAACAAATATTTTAATAAAATGGACTCGCCCACCATTTATCACTTCAGCAGTTTGATGAATGTGGAAAACGAAATTTATTATATCTAAATTTTGTTAAAGTGACTTTGCTAACAAAGAAATTATTAAAATGGACTCGCCCGCTATTGTAATGATGCGCCTTCAAATATATAACAACCGCGATAGTGGAATGGAAAATCAACTAAAGTTTAAAAGCTGTCAATAACTTGTTAATCAATTAAAATTTTTACTGTCGCTACTATTATTACTTTCCTACGAATATAAAACGTGTTTACTAAAATTTTTATTGAAGTGAAATACCAGAGCCGCAAATAAAAACTTTAACAAAATGGACTCGCCCACAAGTATTTTAACATTCTGGGGTTGAATATTATACGACAATCAAAATTAATAAGATATAACCTTTATCGAATTGCAATGTTGCAGACAAAGTGATTATATTAATATTTACCTTCATTTTTATTATGTTCGCATTTTCACGATTAACTTTTTCGCGAATTTTTTCTACATTTTCATTAATTTTCTTTCTACTATTTACTTCACGAATATCGGAAATATCCATGTTTGAAGAATTCTAGATTTAATTTAAAGGAATAAACTAAATATGTTTCCGTATTTATGATGTTATAACATATGAAAATGTAAGAACCCAAAAATATGCAAATCTCAAAATTCAAATGGCGGGAAATGTGGTAATACTCTTTACTATCTACTATTGCAAAGCAAAGACATTATTCCATACAGCCAACTTTAGTCATGTTATATTATTAATTACAATTTTTAAATGTTATATATGGCCGAATCATGTACTTTTAACATTAGCTTTATTTGGAATAAATTATCATATATTTACTTATGTACAATATCGTTTGTTTGTTTATTGCGTGATATGTTAAATAATAATGACTATACATGTGGAACTCGTTTATTGTGTTAATTTTACATTTTAAAGTGCTTCATTAAATAATAACCACTGCGTAAAATTAGGTTCTTCAGCGGTGACTACGCAGGAATTTTAGATTCTAAATCTACTTTACATTCCGTCAAATTTTAAAAAATAAACCCAACTGTTTGCATATTTTTTATTATATCGCTTGTGAGGTCTTTCAGAATTAGTAATCCAAACCAAAGAGGTTATGATATAATTCTGGATAAAATGAATTCGACACGTCCAAGAGCATGAGAAATTATAGTTCCCAACATATTAATAATTCATGAACAAAAATGACAAATAGGCAATGAAAAGGCATGTTAGGTTTCACTATACCACTGCAAGACTCTGGGTACATAACTGATATACGGTATTAAGTAAGTAGATAATATTATAGGGGGTTAAGTATAACTAGATGTATAATTTTCGGTAGCCAATTTTTTTTTATTGTTGTAATGAACCATGAGCAAATTACGTTTATGAACGTAATTAGGTTATTATTATTTTTTAAATAATTATAGAAAAAAAACAATAAATATTTCATAAATTTATTTGTCTACATTTATTTAATTTTAACAACAGCTTTTCCAGTATTTTCTCCTCTTAGTAGACCAACTAAAGCGTCCACCATGTTATCGAAACCATTGTAAACTTTCTCGTGGTATTTTAATTTCCCTTCCCGTAACCACGTGAGATTTGCATTAACCCCTTCATCCCATTGATTAAACCATCTACTTACAACAAAACCTTCTATTTTCAGTTCCTTTGAAACGAGCGCAGGTTGTAATATAGTAGCTGGAAAACAAAAACAGATATACATGTTGCAATGAACACCGGTTAATGTACGATACCGATAGATGTCACTAGTTGGCACGTTGGCGATTGGGTAATGAGAAAAAAGACAAAGTTTATGAGCATAGGAAGAGACGTGTAAGATGTGATTAATAGTTTTGTGCACTATGATAACAATGTAATGATAAAGTAAACCTGAAATCATCACAGTTTTGATAATGGGTATTTGGCGAAGACGCAGTTGCAATAATATTCTCCAATGGAGCAAGAGATTCAATAGGTATCGCTGAACGAGTTGAAAGAAGTATTTTCGTTGGTAGGGTAGACTCTGTTGGTTGGGGTGGCTCGGCTGGTAGCGGAGACTCGTTTGGTAGGAGAGACTCGGCTGGTAGGGGTGACTCGGCCGGTAGGAGAGACTCAGCTGGTAAAAGAAAGTACTCAACTGGTAGGGGTAGACTCGGTTATTAGTGGGTCGTATTCGACACGAGCTTACCGAAATGCCCTTAAGAGGTAGGTTAAAACTTCGCTATGGGATAACGAGGTGCGTTGAGTGATACAAACGGTACGACTTTTCGGCGTATTTACAGCTTTTTCCCTTGGAGTAGAACACGAACCTAGAATCTGTGTTCACTGGAACCAGAACCAATAGGGTCTGCAGAACTTATAGAACAAGAGCCCGTGAGTGCCAGACCTGCGTATTTTAATAAAAGCTGAAAGTTCTTCTATGTGTTTCTCTAGTACAGGTAAGAATGATCCCCACCCATGATGCACAGTAAAAGGTTGCAACAGACCAAGTGCTCTGTTTCACTCGCACTCGTTACTGTATACGCTCCTTGCTCTCCCAATTACTGCACACTTTGAATGCGTCTGGCAAGATGATAGAACCGTCGAAACTGTCCGGCTACTATGTAAACATAGTTAAATAGGCCCCCAAAAAATTATATATAAAATTTACGTTTTATAATATAACGTAAGTATAATTATAAATTATAATAGTTTAGGGGTGTCCGGCAGAGGGTTGTAACCATACTAACTGTCTGGTAATGAGCAACGCGAGTTTTTATATTATTATGAATCAAATCAGTTTTATTTTATGATAAATTTGAGATGGAATTTTATACACCTTTTGTTACTTGTCAAAGCCACCGCTGCCTCAGCTTCATGGGTGGGGATCATTCTTAACTGTACTAGAGACACACATAGAAGAACTTTGAGCTTTTATTAAAATACGAAGGTCTGGCACTCACGGGCTCTTGGACCATTAAGATCTGTAAACTCTCTCCTCTAAAAACGAACCCACATCACTACAATGTCTAATATATCTTCTCATCATGGGGATTTTATTCGTCTGGCTTGACACATATTATCCTTTTGAGTTACGACTACATAGTGCGACTCACATGGGTCGAGTTTAAAAATTTATGCAAATATTATCCCTCCTGCGCTCATATATCTGTTGCAGTAATTCTTACTAGTTCTAACTATTATTATAAATTACCAAAGTGATTGTTTGTTTGTTTATTACGCTTTCACATCTAAACTACTCAATGACAACTATAAATGAAATTTCGTATAAACATTATCAAGACTACAGAAACCGTACATAGAGTACATTTCAAATGGAATAGTAAAAATGTACTGTTTTTGAGGAAAACGTCAAATCTATATTACCGCGAGCGAAGAAGCGGCAAAAACTAGTACTATTGTAACCCTTTGGCTAACATACGGTCCATGGTAACTATAGAATATATTTCAAACCAAGCATAACTATTACCATTGTAACCATTTGGCTAACCTAGGCCCCGTTTTAAGTATAAAACTAGCAGGCCCGGCAGACGTTGTCCCGCCCTTATTATAAAAATATCTCTGACAAATTACTAAAACATTCCTCGTGAATCACTTTATCCACTGGTGAAAACCGCGTGAAGATCCGTTCAGTAGTTTTTGAGTTTATCGCGAACAGACAGACAGACAGACGCGGTAGGGGACTTTGTTTTATACTATGTAATAATATATTTTAGACTATGCATAACTGGTACTATTGTAATCGTTTAGCTAACCTAAACCTAATTTTAAGTGTTACATAAATTATTTATTAACTTATGCCTTTATACCTTTAGGCAATTTTGCATCATTGTATGATGATATAGATCCACAAACAGCAACTCTTCCGTATGAATTCATGTAATTTATTATTGTTGAACTTAGTTCACCCCCAACCTGTAAATAAAATTAAGATTCTAAAATTGATTTGGCGTCAACGTTTCACTATATTAAGGGCGTTTTATTACATTACTAGCAATATCCCCCGGCTTCACACGTCTTTTCTATACAGTAATTATTTCCGAGTCTTTATTTTATATATAACTAGTGGGCCCGGCGGACGTTGTCCCGGCCCAATCATAAAAAAAAACCTTGACAAATTATATACCTAAGCCTACCTCATAAATCACTTTATCTACTGGTGAAAACCGCAAAAATCCGTTCAATAGATTGTAAATTTATCGCGAACAGATAGACAGACGTGGTAGAGGACTTTGTTTTATAATACCTACGTATTATGTAATCTAGAAAAACACTGACTGACGCGAAAAGCTACTTAATTTTAGATGATTATTTCTTGTACGTATTTTTGTGTAGTTCGATCATAGGGTACCCAATATGTTACGGTTTTAAAATAAGGAGTGCTGGTCCAGTGGTCGAACTTCGACCATAGGGTAAAACTTTAAAAAATTATTTTACTGATAACATTAAATCGTAAATAGATACAAGAAAAGAAGGAAGAAAATGGAATTATGGAAATTCGCATGGGTGAGTAAGTATATACTTTACATACATTGTCAAAGTAACAGTCGACTCTCTTGGGAGCACCTTCTTTAAGTGCCGTTCTAATATCAACTGTTTTGTAGTTAAAGACACGATCGAAACCCAACTCCTTATCCAGATACTCGCACTTCTCATCATTTCCAGCGAATCCAATTACACGTAAGCCTAGAAATGTAGAATTGATACTTTAGTATCTACTTTAAAAATATAACTTTAAATATATTACATGCCAACAAACAGTCACGCGCGCATACACACGCTTCATATTTTTTAAGGAATATATGTGTTTACATTTAAACTTAAAAAATCAAGACAGTCATAAGGACTGCCGACAGAAGTGAAAACTCAAAACAATGATAACTGTGTTCTCTTTTCAATTTTTAAATTAATTCTATTGTGAATTACAATATGTAAATGTTAACAATTTGTATATTGAATTTATTAACATTAGTCTGGTCTTCACATCCATTGACACTCAGAATAATAATTATATACATTTTTATAAAGTTTAATGATGGGCTGCACAATCTCAGTACAAAATATCAATATTACATGTACATGTCTGACGTAAGCCGTGCAACCGCAATACGGACGGTCACGCTTACTAGCATGTCATCACGCGAAATAATTAGTTTATCTCCTGCCAAAACAATACCGCCCGACGCGCCTAAAGAAGTTTTCTCTTCATAAACAAAACTCTCTCTGACGAAAACATAGTTGATTTTTTTTTGTAGCCCTTAACAAATAAGCTGACCTCAATCTAAATAATACATGTAATTTTAGAAAATATAGTACTTAATATAATAAATTAGTATAATTGGGGTAAGTACCAAGAATTTTTCCAATTTGGCCGACATGACTACCAACTGCTCCAGCGGCACCAGTTATCACTAATGTCTCTCCTGCTTTCGGTTTACATATTTCCTTTAAACCAAAATAAGCAGTATTACTGAAATAAAATTAGAATAGAATATATTAACACCATTCCTAGCTCTATTTTTTTTTGCATAGTTTAGCGTTTGGTCGCAATCTTCCTTGATGTTATGACGATCTGGCCTAAAATTGTAAAACGATAAATATAGAGGAGGACTGGCTTATAAGTGCCGTTACCAGAATATAGCTATAGCTAGGCAGGTAAGCTTTAGAAAGAGCCTTAACATCATTTAGTTATCTCATCACGGCCTTTTTTCTTCACTTAAAGCTGGGGTTCATTGAAGGACTAGCTTCCACCCGCGACTTCATCCGTGTGGAATAGTTACTTTAATAAGAATACTTTGGGCTAACACTAATACATGCAGCGGAAGCTCCCAAAAGGAAAAAAAAACTTTTTTTGAAACATTCTTCATTGGTGCTCGGCTCCTGTTGGTCTTAGCGTGATGATATATATAGCCTTCCTGGCCTATATAACCATCCTCGTTAAATGGGCTATCTAACACTGAATGAATTTTTCAAATCGGCCCAGTAGTTCCAGAAATTAGCGCGTTCAACTAAACAAACAAACCTTCCAACTTTATAATATTAATATAGACATGCAGCTATATCGATCGACAAAGTAAATAGATAACTCTAGAATAGATCTACCTCTAAAATAGATAAATCGTTCACGAAGATATTTTGTAAGCAAAGTATATTTTTACATTGAATTTTGTCAGGTTTCTCCTTTATACATAAAATATAATATTAGCATAATAAAAAACGCAGGCAAAGTCGCGGGTATCAACCAGTCTAAAATATAACTAACACAGAAACAACTTACCCGGGCATTCCTAAAACTCCGAGCGCTAATGACACTGGATGGGGTCCAAAGTCGGGTAAAAGGGCAAATGGTGTAAACCCGAATCTTCCTGTAAGCTTTTTAGGATCACAAATCGTGTGAGTACGCCAGCCAAAGGAACCTGCTACATATTTTCCCACAGGATAGAGATCGTTACGACTTGCTATTATCCTATAATATAATCGCATATATTATTAACTATTAACCACCTGTGAATGTTACAATTCAGCTGAACTTTGCCTACATCAGAGAAAAAATTGTTTACTACCGGAACGGTAGTTCCACATAGTATCTCTTACACATAAACTCACAATTATAGGTCTTAATAATAATAATAATAGTAGTGGCACGCGATTTTATTCGTGTCTAATATTTAAGACAACCGAAAAAGACAACTGTCAACACCATTGGGTAAGTTAAATCTAATTCCATATAAAACACCACTATAGTGTAATTAGCCGAACACGTGACTGAGCCACGGAGAAGTGCGGTATTGTACTTCGCTTACATATGCATTCGCAGTTCGTGCCTTCTCGGTAATGCTCGGTTCTAATTGGGCGGCCTTGGTTCCTAAAACGATGCGCTACACCCGCTCTATTACTATTACTTTGTTCTAGTTTTAATCAGATAGAAATCTGACTTATAATTTTACGGTAACTTCAAGGGTCCTAGGATTACTGCGTCCAACTAACAACAAAGCATAGAATCTTTTGAACTCTATAACAGAGTATAATATAATGTATGAATATAATAAGGATAACGGAACGAAATCTGTACATTAAATATTTTAAAGAAAAAATACTCTGGGGGGGCTTAGAATAAATGACAGAATACATTTCCATGTTTTGTTTTAATTTTTGTCTATCTGTCGTTTATCCGGGATTCACGAAAAACTACTGGACGGATTTTGACGAAATTTGGCACGGAAATAGTTTATACATCGATATCGCATATAGGACATTTATATACATATATAACACATGTGTATATATAGATATCTTACTTATAAGAAAACACAAAATAGAAGACATTTACGCAAGAACTACTGAGCGCATTTTAGTAGTCACTGTTTTCTACATTCGGTTCCACGCGGAAAGAGTCGGTGCACCGCTAGTAATAGTATGGAGAAATGTAGTGATATTATATAAAATTATTTTTTATTTACTTTGCAACTTGTCCGCCAATCATATCCGTAGGTAATTTATATCCTATCATGTAGGCACGCATATAAGGATCAACACTCAAGTATTCTGCTTCAGTTAATATTTCTGAAAATTAGAAAAGTAAATACGCAATTAATAACTATGTTACTAATACTATGATAGTATGTTTGAAATAGATTAAATATTGTATTCGACCCTGAATAATTATACATTTTAAATTTTCGCGTTTTGTACACATTGTAAATGTATAATTATACGAATGTATGTTTACACTTACTTTAATTATGCATCTCTAATAAAAATAGTCAAATGAAGATAGGTCCTACAAATTGCCCTCACTAATAAGGACGCCATAGTACATAAATCGTTTCGTGACTACAGCCTGTGTATCCATGCGAAAACGCAAGCAATTAAAGTGTAATTGCGTTCTTGACCCATAAAATCATTTATTTATAACCAATATATAATATCTACAACTATTTGTTACAATGATCTAGCTTTGGTTATATGTCATGTAAATAATCTAAGTCTTGGCCAAAGGTTTTTCTTCTGTTTAGCAAAGTGCGATTTAGATATCAACACTTTTAAGTATTAATTACCATGGAACAAAATTTTATAACAATAATTAATTTCATAGATTTAACATACATTATGTACTACCAAATGTATGTTTATTTTCTAAAATGTACATAACTTTATCTCTTTCAGCCATTAATTATTTGTATAAGCCATTAAAACCAGATGCATGTATACTGAAATAACTAAATAAAATTAATAGTAATTAAAAAAACATACCAAAAAACATTCATTAATTATTCATATTGGAATATGTATATAAACTGTATTCCCGACAAAAACTTTATATTATAAAAATACCTCCTTCGCTTAATTCTGGAAGTTCCTCTTCGACTATTTTAAAGTCACTTTTTTTTGGTTCACCTTCAAAGTATTTTGTAAGCACATATTTTTGTGCCTTAACTTTACCGCTTCGTCCAGAGTAAAATCTTTTTGCTATTTCAATCGCGGGTATGTATATTTTTGTCATCTTCTATTATTTACCGCTACGTGGATCAAAAAAAATATTCTGAAATTTATTTTATTTAAAATATGAAAACAAAAGAATAAATATTAAGCATATTGATACTAAAACAATCTTCATTTATTTAATTGCTAACTAATAGAGCCAATCATATTACTACTCTTCCGTTACGATCTGATTAACATCTACGTTAATACGACACGCTTTTTCACGCGCGATTGGAGTGCGCAAGATTGAATACGGGAAAACGTGTAGGTACACTAATTCACAAGCGATTACCGTTTGTCTTTACATTCGCACTCTTTCCCACCCGAAAACGTTTTCACGCGGTAAAGAGCGTGTTGTGTAAAAGTAGCTAATAATAGTCTACCCAATTAATTTCAGACGAAAAGTTGATCATAATTACCTAAACGTCGTCCAAAAAATATATTAACTATCAAGAGAAAGTCCTAGCACTGTGGTTCATAGACGAAATATATGTCAGTGCATTACAAAGGTTATTTAAGCATGGAAAATAAAGTAACTATCAATTTTATTAAGTCTTCTAATCTATTGTAATCATAAATTGCACAGAGTAGTTATTTGCTTATTATATAAGTTTTCATAGATTCTATTTTGATATAAAGAATTGGCAACCCTGTAAAAACTTACAAACCATAGACAAAAGCCATATCGCAATGGTTATTAATATGTAATGTAATGTTTGTACTCTGTGCTTAATAATAAAATGGATGACTTTTGTTTGGGTCTAATATTTTAGGATTGGACTAATTTCTTCAAATGTACGAAACACTTCAATAGTGATAAATGTAAATGGATGTTATATGAAAGAACTTACTCTCAATACATTAATGAAATAAGAATCGTGCCATGGGTTCTGTGTAAATTTAGACGGTTGTTTATAATTTACATTATGACTACAGTACAAGAATTTAAATGTATATTTTGTAAAGAAGAATTTGACGATAAAGAAGCTCTTCAAATACATTTCAGGTAATAAAAACAAGTATAAGAAACAAGTATACCTTTGACCAATTATGATATTGTCCTCTGTGATTCAATTTGCGATATATCTTATAGGAAACACGGTGATCCGCAATTTAATCAGAGTAAAACCAAGACACGTCTTCAGTATGTCGCGCAAACCTCTGGTGAGCAATCGAAAGATGGAACTGAGATGGTGGGTTGCGATGTTTGCTCAGAAGTGTTCCCGACAATATCAAAAGCTATAACTCACAAACACAAAGTGCACCCTGATCACGACGCTAAATACTTCTGCCCATGGTGCGGTAAACTCTTCACTATGAAGGTAATACTTGTTGTCACCGTGAGACCGACAAAACACGCGACCTATGTACTCCCTCCCCCCTCCACCAGTTTACCTTCTAATATTGTTATCATATCTATACAATCAATACTGAAACATGGTTATATCCAATATTAATAAATATTCATTTTCCTTTTGTTTGTTTGCTCCTATACTACTCAAATTTTTATGATGAAAGGCGTTTACCAAATTCGAATTGATATAATTAATAATCAGTTATCTTTATTTTTAATAATAGAAAAAATATGTTAACTATATTCTAATTAACTGCTCAAATACTGATAAAAACAGAACATAACCTATATAATGACCTTACATTTGCAATAGAATTATAAAAAAAGAAATAGTCAAGAAGCTCAAAGATTAAATAGCTAATTTGTATGGTTCTTTTATTAGAGTAATCTATAAAGGTGTTCAGTATTTAAAATACTGTAATATCTCTGACTTTTCTGTGTTTGTATCTTTACAAATTATATAACTATACATTATCTTTGCGTAACTAAGGTTTATGCAGCATGTGCCAAGATAGCTTACTCATTGCAGGGTTTTTCATACTTAATATTTATTTTGTATTTTTTGCACATTTTTGCACTAGTGGAATATTTTAGTGTTTTAACCGGCGGAATATCAACCTGATGTCTGCTGGTTCAAACCCCAGTATAAACCAATAAATTAATAACACTATTGGCTGTATTCGTACTACGAACAGATGAGCTGTCATGTTTATTGGCACAATAGACTACGTAGAAGTACTGTGAAATGTCTAAAACCACGAATCCTGTAAAAAAAAATCCCAAAAATGCAATCATCAGGAAAAGTCTAAAGTTGGCTAGTTTTCTGTTACCTAAAAATTACAATATAGCAAGCAAACCATATATCTTGAAGAACTTCGTTTTTAACGGAAACGGTAGTGCCGCTTAAAAACAGAAACTAAAAGTAACCTACCAAAGCTTTTAGCCTCCAGAAAAATTGTAAAGCTATCAGTATAAGATCCTATCTGACTTCGTAATTATTTATAATAATCATAAACATATAGTGGTACAACAAAATAATCCCAAGAAAAGTTGATGTCAGGCAAAAATGAAGCCAAATCATACACCACAACATGACAAACATGTCATGCTGACCCTAATTTGGTGGGATAAGGGTAAGAAGAAGAAGAATACTATTGGCTAACGCTGAAGGAAAACATTGTGAGGAAACCTGAACCTGACAAATGTTCTTGTAGTGCCATGGTATGTGGGAAAACATAAAATTGTGGATTTCTCAGAGTTTGAAATTGGCGATACATAGTGGGCTGGTGTGCTGATTATGCCCATACCTTCCTTCGGGAAGAGGCCTGTGGTCCTGCAAAGGGTCTCTTACCGGCTAATAATGATGAAATTTTTAACAATATCTCCATAAATTATAGCCTATATGTAATTCTGACATATAACCTATATTAATCTAAAGTTTCAGCAAAATCTATCCTAATTTTATTCATCTGGTAGTTTTTGAAGGAAAGAATAACAATCACTATCCATCTCACAAACTTTCCTATTTTTAACATTACTAGTTTATGCCCATGGCTTCGATTGCGATAATGAATAGTTAAAATGTTCTTTGGAAATAGTATTATTTTTTATGAATTAAAGGTACCCAATGTCCTGTTCTGTATCCCTGCATAGTGTTCCAAAATTTCACCATGACTGGTTATATAGTTAAGGCATTAAACCTTAACAAACAAACTAATATTCTCATTTATAATATTAAGATATGCATATTGATCTCTCGGAAACATTCATTATTTTTTGGATTAAAGATTCCCTGTCCTTTTCTGGCAATATATATGCAAAAAATGCAATCAGTTGAGTAATTCTGGTTTGCAACACACACCTTCATATTTATAATATTAGTTAGGATTTTAAATTATATTTAAAAATTTTATTATTGGGCTTGTATTTTTTCAGCATCTGTATAATAAACATTTACAAACAAGTCACGACAATAAGGAGGACAGTGATAATAGACCATTCCACTGTGACTGCTGTGAAGTAGATTTCTATGTCCCCATGGCTATGCTCTATCACAATAAATTTTTCCATAGACAAGACACTGACATCCCTGCTTTTGGCCATTCTAAGAAACTTACAATGCACAACCAAGTAAGTTGATAGACAGTAGTATAAATATAGATTCCATAGATTTATATTGTTTTCTCAAATGTTTATTATAGATTTCGGTCTCAATCTTACTTGATGTTTGGTGAAGATGTGGCTCAGGATAATTTGGTAAACCTAAAGAGGGTGGTGTTTTAAGTGTATCAGCTGCAACGCTAGCTATAGGCTTGGCAATTGATTTACAGCATACTCCCTGTAACTGGCTAGGTGTATAGTATAAACGAGTATTAGAGAAAGCTATGCTAAAGTTTTATTACAATCTTTTCATTCACAAAAGGTTAGGTCATATAGTTGGATTTCAACAATCTACCAACTGATTGATCCTTGCATCGTATAATATGTGTTAATTTTTTATAGTTAAACTGTGTAATTTGATAAGGCCAAATTTAAGGAAAATAATGGTTTATTAACATATATTTGACCTGTGACGAGTTAACTCATTGCACTTGCATCATCAATTTTAATATATTAAACCCAGAGAGATATACAACAATGCAAAATCTTTATACATTGTGTCTAGTTGGATATTCTCTGTAATAAAGAATATACTTTTCGTGGTATTTTAGTATTGGTAGGATTAAATCACAAATTTTAGTCATTCTAAAATTTGTAAGAGCCACAATAATAATCCAGAGCATAATCCTACATTAAATTAATCACTCCACTTCTCCTTCTCTGTTCCTCTCCTCAATATCTAAAGCTTTCTCCCACTCCATACTTGTAAAAGTGTCACAACTAACCATCCACCATTGGACAATAAAAATAGTTTAATAATAATAACACAGGTCTCCGAAGTTTTTTTGAAAAGTGTTTTTGCTAAATAGTTAATATTTGATTCAATTGTCTTAAAAGTAATAGAAAATGGTATTCATATGATATATATCACATCACATATATCAAATTTAGATGATATAGTATTTGAATAGAAAAAAGAACAAAACAAAAATTTAATAAAGTTAATGACAATCATTTGAGAATATTTTGTAAAATTTTATTGAGTCTATAGCTATTAAAATACAACATTAAAGTGTACATCAAGAAAACATTTCAAAAAACGTTCTCTTTTTGGAAAAAAGCTGTATTTTGTTGGTTTTCGTTTACGATTTTTTATTTCATCTCTGTGTACCATCTAACAATAGTACATCATGTTAACGTCTCAACGGCCTTGGTATCTTCTTTCCATCTTTTTTTGTGTCCTGATGAAACCCTTCACCTCGTTCGTCATTGTAGTCGCCTAGATTTTTTGAGAAACAATCAATGTGAGACTGCAAAAAATGAATTTTGATAGTATAGAAAAGTGATACGTGTTCACAGGGACAGAAAGACAGACAGATAGACAAAAATTGTAAAAGGATTATTTTTGGCTTCTATATCGATAACAAAGTCTATCCTGATCAAAATTAAAAAAAAAACATAATGAACTATTATATATTTAAAGAGTGTGACGTAATACATTAAAACAAAGTTTATATTTGCTTTATACAGACCAACATCTACATGTTTGTGTTGAATTTATTTAAAACTTTTTCATTGCAGACCTGTGTAATTTATCCTGCTATTTTCCTTTCCCAGGAAGTGTTACAGATCTATTACTGTTCATTTTGTGGAGAGGAATATGTAAACAAAGTTAATCTTCATGTAAGTAAATATACTATAATTTATATTATTAACATAATTTAAATCATAAATAAAAATAGTATTTTTATAATCTACATCGCAATTACAAATAAAATGTCCCTGTCTGTGATCTATGCTAAGCTCTAGAAACTTATGTTGATGTGACTTTAAATGGTAGATGGATAACTTTTCAGAGTTACTGGGTCCTTTTTCCATAGATAGTCTGTAATAACCTACCTTAAACATATACAAATGCAACAGCATAATGCTTGTATTCGTTTAAAAATAAAACGGCCCACAAATAATCCATATAAAATACGTATTTCTCATGAAACAACAATACCTCGTTAACGAAGTGTCGAGAACCAGCTTATGTATTAATATTTTTACACGGGACATATGTACTAGTCATAACACCTTCCCATAATAGGAAAATGTTAGATTATTTTGGTTTAATAAATATATGTAGAAACAGGTGTCGATATAAACACAATCGGTTGCTCTCTGACCATGAAATGCATAAAAGGTATATGTGTATCACAAATATGTATTTATTCATAGAAACACACAATTGATGATCATAGTGATGAGAATCAAAGCCCCGATGAGGTGTTGAGATGCCCTTTATGCGATGCAATATTCTACCATTTGGATGCATATGAAGTTCACCTCACTTTCCACTCTGTTGAAGATTTATATAGTGAGAAAAATGAACTGTAAGTTAATATTGAATTGTTTTCTATTGACTCATAATTGTTTTTTGGTTGTATATTTACAGTATTTGAATATTAAAGTCAAATAATTGGGTTTTGAGATTATTTTTTTTGTGTTGATAATGTATGTGGCTTATATTTTGCAGATTAGTTAGATAATTTGATCAAATAGTATTCCTAATATCCACATTGGGTTATAATAATCTATTTCGATTTCGATAAAGTGTAAATATGGCAAGAACATACATACATTTCTTTATTTGGAAAGTCTTTAAAATTTTTGTAGTAATTGTTCCATATGTTTAGATGTTTTTAATTATGTTCGGACTTTTATTTATATTATGATAAAGTAGCAAAATTAACGTTTTATTTTTTACATTTCGTAATTTTTTTTTATATTTTTCAGAATGAAAGACATAACTGAATTCTCCTTGGAGGCTGTCCCTCCATCAACAGAAAAGGTGGAAAGTTGTGAACCACAACAAGATGCAGAGACAACAATGGCTGAAATGACTTTCGTAAGTTTCTTTTTAACTGATTCAAGCTTATTAAATTAATGGAAATAGTTTACATTGTTGGACATGTTACTGAATTTTCAACTTTCACAATAGTGTATATCTTATTAGGACTAAAACCCGACGTGGTTTCACATGGATACAGTATACTATGTGGCTTCATAAGTATTTTAGTTAAATAGATTCATTTTTGTACGGCTTTCATATTTAATGTAAAAGAAGCTACGCTACAATTTTCACACAAACGACTTTGTTTTTGTTGCGCGTAATTTTAAATCTGTAATATTTTCTAAGATATATATTGAAATGATATGCAGGAAAGGGCTAATTTGACCTACACTAAGTATTCAACATAACTAAAGTATTAAATTGAATAAGAATGAATACTATGTTGAGCAAAATACTGTCGCAAATAACCAATTATTGTATAATAATACACCATATATTATACTAGCTGTTCCCGCAAATTCGCCTGCATGGAATAGTTATTTTGAGTTAACGTTAACATGCAGCGAAAGCTCTCAAAAGGAAAAAAACCCGATTTTGAAATATTCTTCATAGGTGCTCCGCTCCTATTGGTCATAGTGTGATGATATATAGCCTAAAGCCTTCCTCGATAAATGAGCTACCTAACACTGGAATCATTTTTCAAATCGGTCTAGTAGTCCCTGAGATTAGCGCGTTCAACCAAACAAATAAACAAACCTTCCAGCTTTATAATATTAGCATAGATGCCTAATGAACAGCCAAACGCAAAAAACAACTTTGTTTTATAATATTTGTATAAATTCCCGCATGTCATAATATATCATGTATTGAAAATTAATCATCATAAAAAAAAATTGATATAATGTAATTATTATAATTTCGGGATTGCGTGTAATATAGTCAAGGAGTTTAAAACAAAACAAAGAGTTTTATTCTTGAAATCTAAAATTGGCATTTATATATTCTCGATGTTATACATATAATTTAATATGTATTTACACCTAAATTTGTGTTCTACACAACTATATTCAGAGCAGTCAAAAGTTTAACAAGCACTGTAAATAATTTTGTTCCACTTTATATATTTTATAAATGTATTTTACGTGTAGTTTGTCTAGGTCTTCTAAACCAAGGCAATTCTCGAGAAAAAGAAATTATTTTCATGTATTACACATACTTTACATGTTTGTCTAATATAATTATTTCATGATATGTGTCTAATTGTGACGTTTACAAGTATACTTATATATTTTGAATTTATAATATGATGAACTGTGTTGGGTTATTTACAGGAAGAAATTCTGGAACTGGCAGCTTCCCAATCAAGTGAACAGTCATTAAAAAAAAGTAAGAAACATAAAAAACACAAAAAGTCAAAGAAATCTGCCATCACTCTTGATGAGTTTCTTAACATGAACAAAGACGTTTTTGGCGAAGGGCTCGATTTTCAGGGCGTAGAAGAAGTACCTACTCGTGCAATTGCTAAACGTTTGAAAGTAAATAAAAAAGCACAAATGCCTGGTTTAAAAACAATTCCAGAGTTGGATAAGTTAAGAAAACAAGGTATAATTATTAAAAAGAAATCCGGAGATCGCATATCTACTAAACCTCTTAAAATTGCTCAAAATGTATTAGTTGATAAATCAAAATGCAATATAAAGGAAAATACGAAATTAACTTCTTCAAATGAAGTATTATCAAAACTACTAAGTCAAGGCAATAATGAAATAAAAATAATTAAAAAAGGTAATCAAGATAACAATATAAATTTATGTGAAGTCATTTTTAAAGAAGGGATCGAAGAACTACCAGCTGCAGTCTATGAAAATGAAAATATGGAATGTGATTCTACTAAAAAAGAACTAGGAGAAACTGCAGTTGAATCTGGAGTACCTAAAAAAATGAAGGAAAATTTGCATAGAAGCTATAATACATCATTAGATCATTCAGACTGTAGTGACAAAAATACCTCACAAGATTCTCAGGATATTTCAACCTCCAAATCAGAATGTCCAAGTCCTTCAAACAATAGTAATAAAGATACGAAATTAGATGATTTGAATAACGACCCTGATTTTAGTACTCATAAAGATAATGAGATCCATGCAATTGTACCATCTGATCCTACTGCATCCTTAGAAGTACCGAAATCAGAAAATACTTTAAAAATAGCACGGAATGCAGTCCAACTGAGTACCAATAATTCGGAAACAAACTCAAATATTCGCGATGGAAGTGGTATGGAACTCGATACTAATACTGAAGAACTTTGTGAAGAGACAGAGTTGCCAACTATGCTAGAGAAAGACACTGATCATTCCGCTAGTGAACCATTGTCAGCATTAAAACGTTTAAGTCATCTTATTACCGTGAAACCTGTACAACAAACAAAAAATGTGACGGAAGACAAAGTAGTTGGTAATAACAAATATGTTTGTGTAAAAAAATTAGAATCAATAGGTAAAACGTCGATCGAAACTTCTGTAACGAGCACTAACAGTTATAAAGACATCAATGAAGATTCTTTAGTGAGTGAATCAGCACTAGGTACATTAAGAAATTTAGGCAAAAATATAACTTTCAAATGTTTATCACGAAAAAATAATGATGTGAAAATAAAATCTACTGGCTTCAATGAAAGTGACGTTGATGACGATGATTTCGAAAAACAGTTATTAGATAGTCAACCTTCTATTAAAGAACTATGCGGTTCAACTACAAAATCTACAGATGTTAGTGAAAATGTAAGTACAGATACATCAAAACCACTGTCTCCTACTAAGAGCACTAACTATACTGAAGACCCGTTGCTGCAAAGAGAAACTATGAATAAAGACTCAAACAAGCCAGGTTCACAACTTTTAAAACATCTAACAAGTATAACAACTAAACCTTTAAATGTTACAAAAAATATAAACAAAATTACACCAGTATGCTCCTCATCTAGAAATATTGTACATAAAAATATTAATCGAACTGTCCAAACCATACAAACTAATCAGGATGATATAGAGATTCTCAATATTGATGACTCTGATAGTGATGATATGGATAGCAATAATCAGAAAATACTTTGTAAAGTTTTAGTTAAACCGGATTCACCGAGAAATCTCAACAAAAATGTTACAGTAAAACCTAGAAATCCACAAATGTTGGAAAACTCTAATAATGTAACCATAAAAAAACCTAGTAGAGGTATTTCATATGGCGAAACTCAAAATACTGAAATGAACAACTATGTGTATCAAAATAAATGTGCACCAACCTCACCAAACACTTCATTAGTTAGTCAAAAGCCTACAAACGAAAAAAATGTAGCTATAAAAAATGTTTTAAAAGCTTTAGGTAAAAATATTACTGTTAAATCTAGAAATTCTTCCCCAATTCACGTCGTTAAGCAACAAGAACAGAATTTAGAAAATAACGACAGTGAGTATAATGATAACGATGCTGACAGTGATACTGATTCATGTTCCGGTAGAGTAAAAATCACTGAAATTAGCGAAAACTATGCAAGTGACCAAGAAATGAAACAAATTCAAACAAATCAGAATATGATAGTTCAAATGCCTGATGATTCTTGTAGTGAAAATGAAACTAATACCAATATGAATGAAGATAGTGATGATCTAGAATCGGATTTTGAAGCTAATATCAAATTAAATAAGCTCAGAAAACCAGATCCAAATATACAATCATTCAAAAATTCTTCATTTAGTAATCTTGTGAATATTAACAAAAATATAACAGTCAAGTCTTTAAGTGATAACACAAGTAGGGAACAAATGTCTAAATCCATTCAAAATATAGATAATTCACAAAGTAGTAATATAACCTTCAAACCAACAAGGCAAAATAAAACAGATTCGCAAGAAAGTAATGGCAATAGTAACATTGGTTTAGTTGTGGGGCAAAATTTATCGACGAATTCAGTAAATCAGAAGACTGCTTCATCATCTAATCAAGTCAATAAAGAAGTCACCGTTAAAACTTTCCAAACACAAACAAAGACAGTTATTCAAGAAATAACGACAACTGTTACTAAAACAATAAAAACTGTAAATCAAACGGTGAAAGAGGAATCGCGTAGTTCCTGCCAATCTAAACCGGTACCTGTGGTACCCCAAAAAATTCAAGGCATAAGAGTGAACCAAAAACCAAAAAATTTTCAAGGAGTAACAGTTAGACATGCAATATCACCTGGTTTGGGGCCTCAAATAAGGAATTCGTCGCCTATCAGACCTGTAGGTAATAACGTGATTAGAGCTTCTAACCAAATAGTACCTGTTTCTGGCCCTAGGCAACCTACTCAAATAGTACGAGCAGGTACAAATGTAACTAGACCGAATACTCCAAGAATGCATGGTCCGCAAAAGATCAGACCTACTATGGGAAATACACAAAGTCCCCAAGTGGGAAAATCTTTGAAAATCTCCCCAAGTACAGCCATGTCGCCCAGTAACAAAAGACCTAATTCTGAAGAACAAGCTGGGCCCTTCAGTTGTTTTAAAAGATCGAAAGAATCGCTAATACCGGTATCTGAAATACCTACATTTAGTAAGAGCGATGACTCGAAAATGGAATATACATCAAGTATGCAAATGAGTAAGTCTAATTTTATGAGTACAGTGAAGACTGTAAAAGGCAATTCGGCGGCAGTTACAACGACACAAATGAAATCGGAAATGAGTGCCAGCTCGCAACAGCTTAGCAAATTAAGTAGCATGTCTGGACTTAGAGTGGTTAAAACTAGTCAGAACAAACAAGTCCAAGAGACTGTTGAGAATAGTGCTATGAAGCAAACTACTTTAGAAGCTATAGAAAAGTTGCAAAAACAAGGACTTCTTATTAAAAAGCCTCGTTTAGATCATAGTGAAGAAAGTGAACATTCAGATGCGGGTGATGGTGATAACGTGGATTATAATTCCAATGATGAAAATGATGACTATAATTAAAGAGGATTAGACTTAATAAGAATTGAATGTTTGTTCTTGTAAGTTCGAAATATAGTGATTTACTTTAATGTTATGAAGTTTTGTATATTGTGTTAAAAGATGTTCATATTTGAAACATTACAATGTCCATACTAAAGGCACACAATGTATCTATGTATTTATTTTTGTAATCTAAATAAGTAAAATAGGCATTATTAATACTTATAGAAAAGGAGATGCTCTGTTATTTAATTATATTAAAGTTGAATTACGCGTGTAAATTGTATGCAAAGGGTATCAATCAAAGAGTGTCAAGATTTCAAGTTTCAAGATTTTGTTCTAATTATTCATAATAAAAGATTTACTACATCACTAATTCTTAATTTTCTTGCTCAATCAAATACCAAAGCCATCCCCAACTTCGTAATCGTTACTTAGATTATGAGAATGTTTAAAATAAAACGGATCAGAAGTAAAGTAGCTTATTATAAGGTCAGCATTTAGGCGTTGATTTAAATAAATAGATAGCGTATTATGTTTAAAAAAATGTATACTCACACGTTGGTTCACCGATTTGCTGTAACCCGTAATCTATGCACGTCATCCATTAATTTGAGTAATTCACCAAACCGCACTCAGTTGGTGCTTAGTCCTGCTCTAATGTATTTTTACACGTGCTAAATAAATTATGTTATAATGGTTTCATTTCAACTAATTTAACAGTTATCGAAAAGCCGGCCTTTTGAACATCTACAATGTCGTTAAGTTAATGTTCTATATGTAAATTAAATATGACCAATTAAAATATGTCAACTGCGAATATACCAGTTCAAGATGTGTTAATACGCAATGCAGCACATGCATTCGTTTCTTTGTTCCGTGGGTCAGAATGTCATCACGAAGAATGAAAAGTATGAAATAAAACTAGAGTAACATTTTACAAATGCAAATTATGCATATTTCAAATAAGTACCTACTTTTTGAAATTATAAATTAAAAACGCATCGCAATGCCCGTGAGCACTAAAGACTAATGTAACCTTTTTGTCCTTATTATTCTTTGTAAATAGTTATTACAAAAACATAAATTACAATTGCGGGAGCGAAAATACGTCGGTACTCTTTTTATTATATGCCATGTATATGATCAAAGCTGTATTCTGTAAAGTACTTCTTGTAGTCTAAATGCACTGCCAGCGGTTATCTGTGACTCATGTAATTTTACATGCTTCGAGTCAGTATTCTATACTGTATACAGTTTGATACACGGGAATAGGAATATATGATCGGGAATCATGGATATATGTAATCAAGTATTTGCATTAGAAAGCCAATGAAATTTCTAATTTAGCATATCACCATTTCGACTTCGAAATTGTAATTTAATATTAAATGAGACTGTTGTCAAAGGTTATTAGATATACCTATAATAATAAAAAAACAGAAATGTAAGAAATTCATTCTTCATTGAACAACTTGGCAAATCCTGTAACACCAAAAATTTTTCTTATTTTAAAATTAAAAATTAACTTCTTGAAGCAACGAATCTTTACCCGATTGTTATATATAGAATCTAAAGTTTCGATTAGAATTTGTTGCAGACCAGTTAAAAAAAAGGAATCATGTTAAACTACCTTTCCCGGTAATGAATATAAGTTAGTATCGACATAAAGGTATTTATGATAATAATGAGAACCCAAATGAAAGTAAAAAAGCATAAATATTTATTACACCACTTCGAGTATTTCAAATTTGAGAAAATAGAAATATGACGTCCATAGTTTGAAATATATAATTGTCGGCATACTTGAATGAAACATTTTAAATAATTAAATAACTATATATTTACATCATACATATGCATATATAGCACAACATCATGATATACGAAAATATAAATTGATTCTAGTAATTTAATAAAATGGTGATATTAGTATTAGATACACACGTTCAACCAAACTCGTTAGTCACATTTAGGCCCGTAGTTTTCTTTATTCAGATTTCGTTTCGACTTTGTTCTGTCTCCATTTCTGTTCCTGGAAAGTTGACAAAAACCCCACTGAATACATTTGAAAACACCAAGTTTGCAAATCGCTTAGGGCTTATGTACAATGTGCACCCTTGAAATAAATAGTACAGAGATGCGAGTTTCCAAAAGCATAAACCACGAGCGTAATGTTATCTTATTATATCGATGGTGGAAAAGCTAATTGTTTAAAGACCCATTGACAATATTCGCACGATTGGCAATTAACGTTTCCACCATCGAGTTCATGTAAACCGTTAAAATGTAATTTAGCTTGAAAGTATTCTATTTAATAAAGTGTTAGATATGAATTCTGAACAAGCAGTCTTAGTGCCACTATACATTTCACATAAAATGTGAGTTACTTCTTTTCTAATGTATGTGTAAAGTTAATTACTCAAGCCATTGAGGCAATTATTAACACATAATATGTGCAACAACTCTTGCTTCGTAATTTTATAATTTATTATGAGCAATATGTGTAACACGCTATTCCATAGAACGTTTTAAACTGTATGCAAATTAAATTAAACATTTCGCGACATAAATATGAAAACGATAACTAAAGTCACCATACTGAATTCTAGTAATTACATAAAATAATACGTTACCTCTTACTGAGGGAAAGTTATTTCTATATCTTGATTCTAATATACAAATGACATTCTATGGAATAAGTGATATACTTCATCGAAACACGTATATATATGGGGCATTCCATGCCAAATCACCGAGTTTTTTTTCGACCCCTTTCGATTTGGCTAAAAATTTGGTATTATTTTCTACCCTACAAATAACATTTTTCTGAATTTTTTCAGATTTTTTTACCCAACCCAAAAAAAGGTACGAATTAAAAAAAAACGCTCTTTTTTTTTCAAATTGCTATAGCTTTGACACAAATTGACCTTTTGGCACTTTTTTTTTGTTTATTCTTGTATTTAAGTGTAGTTTTTAGAAAAAAATTAAAAAAAAATTTCAGAAGTAAAGAACAATAAAATATTTTAGTTTTTTCAAGAAAACCGTCATTTTTTCGAAGTTCGACACTTTGGATTTTCAATTTTTTTGTCTAAAAAAAACTTCAACTAAAGCCGTATTTAACCCCACTATTCCCATATTGTGCCCACTTATTCTTCTAATTTTTTTTTCGATTTAAAAAAAAAGTTTTTTCTAATTTTGCTTATTTTCTTAAACTTTGCACTAAAAGGATTTTGGTTGGCTTTTATAACCTCAAAAGTAAAAAAAAATTAAACTAAAAAAAACATAAACTGTATTAATAAAAGTAAAATTATTTTATTTAAGTATAATGTTTTATAATTTATACAATCTCAATATTCTAATTATTTGCGTTGATTCAGCGATTGTTTCCTCGGTTTCTTGATCACACAGTGTTGTTTGGACTTTTGTGATGAAGAAAAGGACTTTACTTTTACCTTTTTAAAAAAAGTTTTTAAAGCAACTATTTCGCGGAAAAAGACAAAACTAAAAAAAAATTTAAAAAAATTGAGAACACTTTACCTAAAAAAAATATTTGAAGTTAACAAAAATAATTTTACTCTTATTAATACAGTTTATGTTTTTTTTAGTTTAATTTTTTTTTACTTATGAGGTTATAAAAGCCAACCAAAATCGTTTTAGTGCAAAGTTTAAGAAAATAAGCAAAATTTGAAAAAACTTTTTTTTTCAATCGAAAAAAAAAATTAGAAGAATAAGTGGGCACAAAATGGGAATAGTGGGGTTAAATACGGTTTTAGTTGAAGTTTTTTTTGAGACAAACAAATTGAAAATCCAAAGTGTCGAACTTCGAAAAAATGACGGTTTTCTTGAAAAAACTAAAATATTTTATTGTTCTTTACTTCTGAAAATTTTTTTGAATTTTTTTCTAAAAACTACATTTAAAAACAAGAATAAACAAAAAAAAAAGTGCCAAAAGGTCAATTTGTGTCAAAGTTATAGCAATTTGCAAAAAAAGAGCGTTTTTTTTTTTAAATTCGTAACTTTTTTTGGGTTGGGTAAAAAAATCTGAAAAAATTCAGAAAAATGTTATTGGTAGGGTAGAAAATAATACCAAATTTTTAGCCAAATCGAAAGGGGTCGAAAAAAAAACTCGGTGATTTGGCATGGAATGCCCCATATATAACATATATACTTTTAATAATAACGAATACAACACAAATCTATTTTACATAGTGATACCTACACATTAAACATTCAGTTTTCTAAGAAGACATGTTTAAAACCATAAGCTTATTATCCTTTACCTAATATGCACTACTGTATGGTATCTAAACTAGTATTCTTAATTGTATGTTTTATCTGTATTATTTCTATTTTTAGTTGCAACATGATAATGACTGTCATTATTTCCATATGATATTATTCTACGACACAAAACATCTATCATGCTACGGCCACATTAGCGGGATTCGACGAAGGTTATATTATCACAATACATGTAGCTAAAACATTCGTTATTAACATGAAGTTATTATTGAGGTAACGCGTACACGAATGCCCTGTGACAACATCGGTGTCGGTATAATAATAAACATCAAAGGGTTTTGTCCACAAATTTCGTTCGTCTGACTAGACTTGACTATCTAGTCAGATGTTGAGCACATGTAATTATATGGCGGAAAAATAACTACAGAGGTAATTAACG
Organism: Antheraea yamamai; assembly: GCA_036509395.1. Taxonomy (NCBI): domain Eukaryota; kingdom Metazoa; phylum Arthropoda; class Insecta; order Lepidoptera; family Saturniidae; genus Antheraea; species Antheraea yamamai. Next base: position 13,869,769 of record AP028431.1, on the reverse strand, counting down.
ACTTGGAACTATAAAGCTGAACGAGTTTTATTGAATCCCTGAGTCAAATCTCAAGAATTGTTAACATCCAGCAACGCCTGTTTTATAATACTTGTTCCTTGTTAGTTGAATTGTAAAGTTACAAATATTTATTTGTTACTATATATAGGGGATATGCCCATTTCTATAATCGCATATTTCGCCAACAACGAACTTTTGTCCTGACATCCACGAATTCAACCCTACCACCGCTAACTTGGCCGTAACATAAGAAGGCAGAAGCAGTTTAACCCAGAGACGAAGAGGTGGAAGCTAAATATATACATATATATATGTCAAAAGTAATTGTAACAAGTATACCAGTAGTAGAGAACGAAACTAATATTATCCGAAGAATATGTTTGAACACCCAGAAACTAGCGATACTAATTTAATTTTACTTACCCGCAACCACACGCAAACTGCGATCTAAAGAAATCTATGGAATAAATTTCATACTTAACGAGATTGAGCCATTTTGGTTCGAAGAGATCCTAAATACGCAGAAGAAAATGATATAGAAATATTCTTACATTTAGAACCAAACAATTATTCCCACGCTTTATGACTGTTTAAGTATATATACACCTTACTATTATATGAACAGCATTAGCAAAAGCAATTTGTAGTAATAATTGTAATGCCGTTATATAACAGTAAATTCTGATTTTCGATAATAACATTATGCGTGTGAAGTGTGAACACATACCAATACGGCGATCTCATTGGACAGGCGATACGCGATGGCGCGCAATTTGTAGCGAAGTTTCAGCGCGCTCTGTGTTTTCTTGCGCAATGTTCGTAATATTGTGTACATGTTGCAACAATGTAACGTTAGAAACAAAGCAGCTAGGTAGGACACCTGTCGAACATTGCAAATAATAATAAAAAAAAAAAAAAACAAAAAAAAATACACAAAATACCATACGGATCTCTGTAAAATCAATCTATTAATATCACAAAAAAATAACAAAATTACAGTAAAGAGCTATTAAATACAATAGAATAAAGAAGTTTTTCAAGCTAAATCATCACACTGTATCAAACACGCATGCGAATACCGTAGTTCCTAAATCCACGAGTGTAGTCTTGCATTGTTGACCTAATGAAATAAAAGTTTAAAAGCTTTTAGTAAACGTTTTATATCCTACACAGGGAAACTAACAGATTAATAAGTACTTGGTTTACACAGATGTACAAATTTACCTTGGCAGTCGTTATGTACATTTTTTTATTTTTGACTGTTATTTGTAAAATAAGCGACAATTCAGTAGACACCATCGCCACTGCTGTAATAAAACAGACTTAAAAATTGAAAGTGCCTTGCGGAATTTGTAAAAGAACTTGTAGAATCCGAAACGCTTTCACCACCTTTAAAATACCGTTTAAAATTTTCTATAATTTATTAATAACTCTTTAGTCTAATAAAAAAAAACTACAACAGAAAGTTTCATTGTGTATTTATATAGAGGATATCAACGTTCTTAAACAAGAAGAAAAGACATTACAAAATCATTTTAAAACAAAATGTATGCCATGCTTATAATTTAATTCATGCTTCTATTTATAATATACATTTTTATATTTTTATTTCACGTACAGTACAGAATACTATTTAAAAAACAGAAATATTTTATCACAATTAATAGACGGTACAGTTTTAGGAGAAAAACTATTAGGACACAGATTAGGTCGCTTAAATTCTTCAAAGAGGTTAGTTCAATTTTGGAATGTTAAGAGATAATGAAATAAAATAACGTGTACCTTAAATGTATCTAGAAAAACTTATTTTTGCTTGTTTTTTGTGTTTAATATTCGAGTTGGACTTTTCATAAATACGTTATTATTTTGATTTATTATTAATATTTTACAAATACATATATAGTCATTTTCTATAATTGTACAATAAAGTATAAATAGTATACGATAACAGAAAGCTTTTTATTTTATGTTAAGGACATATAAAATGTACATTATAATAATATATGAAACTAAGAATATACAGTACGATTAAAAATATATATATTGGTAAATAAAAAAGAAACAATTTGGTTGTACACTTGATTATAAAATTAACACGTTTAAGAACAAAATATAAAATGAGATTGATTTAAGTACTTTCTGGAAAAATTCGACTAATCAATAGAAATCTAAAGAAGAGTGATATATATGTTTAGGTACTAAACGAGATTTCTTCTACGTATGGTTCGAGTTGATTCAAAGATTCGTAAATAACTTTGCGAATATTAGAAATGTATGTATGCATAGGTATAATAAGAAACGTATATATATTTAAATTACTTTTGTTTTTTTTTTTATATGAATCTAAAATATCGTAGATTCTCAACCTCTCGGGCCATTGTCACAAAAATACAAACTACAAAACAATATTTACTATATTTCGTGACTATTATATCACCTGTGTCTGCACAAATATTTACTTTCCAAATTTTAAAACCTATTTTAAACTGCAAATTTTTAATTTCGTCTCGTATAGACAATCACATAAAATCCTTAGTGTTATTTTTTTACAGTTTTATGAATTCTTTGTGTAATCACGTTACTTACTACCTAAAAAATAAAAGCCATTCTAAGCTACTAGAATAAACTCATGCACTGTGCATAATTTAAGAACTTGTCTGTGAAGAATCGACATGAATGATATATCTATAAAATTGTAAATTTCACAGCATCAATATTAAACAATAATAAATCCATTATAACGATCAAACTATTTCCGAAACTCAAAGATTTTTTTTAATAAAATGACACTGGCAAATACGCGTCTTACCTATGAAGAAGTCATAAAATTATTCATAGTAGACGAATCAGTATTGCCAGGAAATGGAAAATATTTGAAAAAAATGCAGTAATGTTACAATAAATAAAATAAAAATTATTAATAACATACACAACCGTTAAATAGTATCACCCTTATCCACAATACAGAACAAAATCACCAAGGGTACAGGTCAAAAACCATTAATTATAAAAAAAAAACAAAGTAAGAATAACTTCCAACACAAACGTAACTTCCGTAATAAATGAAACTAAGTAGGTAATTGAACATAATTCACCAAGTATTAAAGTTCCCAAAAAACAATAAAACAATAGCCGCGGGCATTTATTTAAACTCATGCAATCAATCTTTAATCGGCAATAAAGTCAAATCGTGTACACTTGATTAAAAAGGTATCTAGAAAACATTTGTGTTTTTTTTCCACTTGCATATCCAACAAACATGAACAGTCAAATATTATGTGGAGATATTATTTACAAAACAATTCTTTATAAAAGTTCTCGTAGCTTACTCATCGGTTTATAAATTAGGCAACCAGAGACAAAACCGATACTATTAAAAACTAACTCTAACTGTAAAATTAGGTTACATAGACGAGTAATTAATTTTTTTATTTCCAAGAAATTTGGAATTTATACAAAGTCCAATCGTGTACACTTGATTAAGGTAACTAGAAAACATTTTTTCAACTTGGTTATACGGGAAACAAGAACAGTCAAATATTATGTGGAGATATTATTTACATTACAATTCTTTATAAAAGTACTCATAGCTTACTAATCGATTTCTAAATTAGGCAACCAGAGACAAAACCTGTACTATTAATAACTGACTCTGACTGTAAAATTAGGTTACATAGAAAAGTATTTTTCTTTTATTTCCAAGGAAGTTGGAAGTTATACAACTGCAATAAATAACAAAAGGGTTAAAATAATATTAATCAGCGGTGGATGAGATTTAATTTTTTAACGCATCGACTTTAAGCTACTAAAATTGATCACTGACTAGTATTTATTCGATAATAAATTTACAACCTCTATTAACATAAATTCCATACAAAAATACACCGTCACCACTTGTATTAAGTTAGATCAAATAATTGAAATTATATTATTAAGTCATTTAAGTTACAATATTAACAAAAGTTCTAAGCAAACTGTTCTTTTCTAAAAGGTTCCGGCTTTATGTTTGTCGTATTAAGCGTATTAAAGCCTACGAATTGTGATGCGTCTATTGAAAATTATAAATATAAAATAAATAATTATGTTTATTGTAATAATTATCTGTATATTTATTTATATACATCGTGTTACTTTGTGAAAATAAAATAGGGGCTCATAATTTAAAATAGTAATATTGGCACATCAATAATTAAATAAATTACTTTAGGAAATCGTACTTAAAGGCAATTTTCACGTAAAATAATGTTATTGTAAAGTTCATTTTAAAATATTATAGTATATTCGTTACTTCCCAAATCTTAGGTCATTAATAATTACAATGCAAAGTATTGATCATTATTATTATAAGGAAACATTACGAATCATAGTATTTTTTGTTTCGTAAATTCTCACGTTGTAGTAACAATTGCCAAAAATGTACATGGACGAATTAAAAATAATGTTTTCCTTCCAAAAATACAAGTTACTTTGTTCAAACATAGACTATAACTTCGCGACCTCCTTCACCGAGTTAGGTAATAAAGTAAAACAATGTATACGATAGCAAAGCGGCCTAAAAAAGAAGCACTATGAATAGTTACTCCTGACTACGTTAGATACAAATAAAGGCGTGCGTACAGTTGTGCGTTGCGGTCTCCTCGTTGCTTAGTTCCACCGTACCTGTTCGTTGAGCTTCTGCGGTATCACCATCAGCGTTGTCGCTGTATTACCGATGCCGATCAACAGGAATGACATACTTAACGCTGCCACCTGTTTTTTTTTTATTATTTTACAGGAAATATACATAATCAATACAAATCCGGCAAAGTTTTTAGCGGGATATTACTATGACATGTAACAGGTTTTATTTTTTATTCATAAATTTGCTTTATTCAATCGTATTTTATGTAATATTGGTGATATTATGCGTAATATAGTTTGGTCATTGTACGTCAGAAGTGAAGAGGATTGGAAATAATAAGCTCAAGTATTACAATGTCATTCTATCAAGGAGGTCATCATTTTCTTACAAAATTAAAGCCACCAAAGGCCACTAACTTTTTAATACGAAAGAAGTAGATGACTGTTGAGACAGAAGGTCAAAGCGACAGCTCCTACTGTAATATGTTGACGTATTCAAATTTTAAGTGAATTTAAAATCGTGATACAATGGTTGATGTCGACATATAGTATTATCAACGTTTAGAATAACATCGGGTGTGAATTCCTATTATAAATAAATAAATAAAAAATTATATTTGACGTTTGTCACGTCTAAATGTCCCGTAGTATAACATACTTTATTGATGTGAGCTATGTAATAGTGATGTTCTCACAGTCGTCTAACGCGAAGATTATCGATGATCGACGATACATATACGATAAAAAAAGAAATTCTTTTGAAAAATAGAGTGGAAAGAGTTTTGAAAAATAATAATAGGATACATATTTAGAAATAAATTTAACGATGTTAGTTTTTAACTTAAGTAGTTAGACTATAAACTAACGGTACAACGAAAAGTAGTGACCACTATAATTTAAACTAGTTGATACCCACAACTTTGCTTGCATTGTTTATTATCTTAACAAGATATTTTAGTAACAGAAGAAAACTTCTTTAGACTTTTCTAGTGCTTATAAGTCATAGTCTCTTAAAACTGTAATGATTTTAAATTACATTAGCTGACCCGTGCCCACTTCGTTAGGCGGTAATAGGCATTATCAAGTTACAACTTTTTTCTAGAACTCAATCTCATCAATCTCTCATCGTTAAGGTAGCGTTCGTAAGAAACGTTTTCGTTCGACTATTTTTTCTCCGACTCCCCAGGACTTCGTACGCGTGGAATAATTAATTTGGGCTAACACGCAGCAGAAGCTCTCAAAAAGAAAAAAAACCTGATTTTAAAACATTCTTCATTGTTGCTCCGCTCCTATTGGTCTTAGCGTGATAATATATTATAGCCTATGACATTCACAAATAACGTGGCTTTCTATTGGTAAAATAATTTTCAAAATCGGTTTAGTACTTCCTGAGATTACCCCCTACAACGTCACAAACTCACAAACTTTACCTCTTTATAATATTATTATTATTAGTGTAGATAAGTATATTGCGATCATTGTTCTTTTAGATAAGGACTAAATGTCCCTAAAAACTAAACCTAAAAAAATTAATGGAAATCTATTCATTTTATTTATATAGAAGACATATAATTTCCTGTTTATTAATATTTTTAGTAAATCAAACATTATAAATGATTGCAAATTACACTCGTTGTGATTTATGTTGTTATCAATAAACAAGACTTCTGATTAAATTTAGCGCGTTAGTGACTCTGAATTCACAGTATCAATAATGTTTTGATTCTGATACTGGATAGTTTTAATTATTTTCTTATTGTTATATGATATTGAGTGTCGTTCATACATAATTCGATTATTCATAATTTGTAACAGTATGTTTAAAAAGGTGTTTAAAGCCGTAGGTAACAATGTTTTAAGTAATAAATATAATATTAAACTATTTGTTTTTTATTTCAACCATAACATTCCAATTAAATTACATATACCTATTTATCGATAAACAGTAATTTCGACTAAACTTTATCGATTGCATACACCACTAGATACATTATTTTGGATGCTAATAAACTCGTGAATGTACAATATTAATTATATTTATATTATATACTAACTCCTGCCCACGCTTTTTTCATACGCAATAAATAGTGAACTATCCATTATTTTTTTAGTTGTAATTTCGTCGTCACTACTTGTCTCCTATTACCGATATGAAGTCTATTCTTGTAGTGATATTAAGTTTGTAAATTTGATTATTACTACTTTAATCTAACGAAACAGAATAGTGATATGTATACTAAATAATACTCGGAATAATCGCCTATTTGCATGTTAAAAGTCTAGTCAAAATCGATTCCGCAGTTTCGCAGATTAGGACGGACAAACAGCGGACACTTCAATTTAATTGACTTGTATACTTTTCCTGTAGTAATTACAATTAATCTTGAACGTAGCCCATTTGTACGAAGATAGGTTCGCTTAAACATTTTATCAAATTTTATTGATTACGGTTTTACTCGCCAACAGTAACTTATGACGCAAATAGCCTTTATTGCAGCCAAATGAATATTGTACATGTGTCGATCTATCTATATTAATTGTTCTATACCATACTTATACACAGTGTTTTTAAAATAAATAGGTAATCCGATAGTTTTGAATACATTCTTTTTGTATAGTTCTTATTTACTGTTTCTGAAATGTTCGAAATTATTATTCTATATAATGAACCGTGTAAAATTGGAAAGAGAATTTTAAAATAACAAAATGATGGGCCTACATACCTGCCACGTAGCCTCTGGATGGTAACTCAAGTGGTAGAGCGTGTAAGCTATGTACAGTTGAAACACATAGCCACCGAACAAGAACGGTAAAAGGTAGGAGAGTCCCCTCCACATCCAAGAATGGAAACCCTCGATCGTGATGTCCATGTTGTGCCTCGCGCCTAACGCTTTTAGCCTGTACAGTACTCCACTTTGATACCTAAACTGCATGTATTGTACTACACCTGAAAATATTCAAAACAGATATGCTTACGTTTTGTTCTCGTAAAAATAGTTGTGCTGTTTCATAGGGACGAATTCCTTTATATGGATATGAATTGTGAGTTTTATAATTTTTAAATTGTACTTTTTTCCATCTCCTCAAATATTTTCGTCCATCTATCGTATGTCGCATTACAGCCGACCACGGGGAGTTGTAAAGTGAAAGACCCATGGCTCAATTCAAAATGATTTAAATAAATATTGTGCTCAGTTTTTAACATGCGTCTATTATCTATTCCACACTCTAACACGCAGATTAAAATTAAAATTAAAATGTATAGTTAGATATCTACTATTGATTTCCCATTATGATTTCCATTTTCCAATTATTAAGTTAAGATTAAAAACCCGATTTTAATATTCTAAATTGAATAATTTTCCGAACATTTACAGTTAAATGTCTACATCTGAAAAAAAAGTTTTTTTTTATGTTCAACAGGTACGCGCTTGGCCACAATCTTACCTGATGGTAAGTGACGATGAGGCCGACGAAATAATAAGTGAATAATAAATAATAAATGAAATAATGAGTGGTTTCACTTGCATCATGGTTTCATAAAACCACACATTTTTTATCATAGAATTCTCTTTACTACATAACCATTTTACCGATTTTAACACTTTATTGAACTTTTTTTTTATATATCATAGGATGTAAACAAACAGGTGGGTCACCTGATGTTAAGTGATCATCACCGTCCATAGACACTTGCAACACCAGAGGAGTCGCAAGTGCGTTGCCAGCCTGTATTTGGGAGAAGGGGAAGTGAAGAGCGGAGGGGAGTTGGGTATCCGGCGCTCTCACTGACCGAACGAAACGCAACAGTGCAAGCACTGTTACTTCACGTCGGTTTTCTGTGAAGAGGGTGGGACTACCCCGGGCGAGCCAACCCATTCATGCTGAAACCAGTAATACCTTCAGCGTGGCTCTTACCTTTCATTTTACTCATAAACTATGTCCTCTTACAATTTTTTTAATTACTAAAATTATGATAAAAACCTAAATACGACTCCATACAAGTAAAACAAAGAATGAGTCATCGACCGCGACAACGTAATGCAATGGAATTCAAACAAACATTATATAACAAACAGAACATTACCTAACCGTTCTAGTAATTATCTTAGGCTTCTTGAGTTCTCCACCCTTCTTTATTCAAAGGCATATAAAGCGCACCGAGATACGTATGAGGTTTAATATTAGACATTGCAGCGAATAAAAACAGAAACAACAAAACGAATTTCGAAGGGACTGTGACTATGGAGATATAATTGTGATCATAGTGCAATTGTATTATAGTGAGTGAATTGATTTTTTGTTTGTAAGAAACATAGAATATACTTCTAACTGCATTAATCGACATTGTATTAACCTACGGGTATAACAATGTTCTTTAATTATAAAGTCCGGTGAAGCTGTAAAGACCTTGCCAGGTCAATAGCGTAGTCAGTTCCAGAAAAAAAATCTTTAATTATGATAATTATAAGAAAACCCTATATTATTGTAAAATTTATGCAAATGCAATATTACTTACTAATATACGCGATAAACCACATGAATGTATGTCTGAACTCCTCCCAAGCCTGATTCTGAGGCCAGATCAATAATATGCCGGCGACAACTGTCGATATGAAATGATGAAGCCTCCACCATCCTTTTATCCTAGAACCGTTGACTTTGAGTATGCTCTCACGAATTGTCAACGTGCAGTAATACCATACTAATAAGAATATTAATATCAATTGTAAAGGTCTGAAAAAAAAAGAAAGACCTAGATAACGTTAAAATTGTTTTCTGATACTTTACAGGTTTAGCTATGAACGCAATGTCGTCTGTCGTTAAATAACAATGAGGTCTAAGATGGCAAATAGTGCTAGACCTAGAAGAGGACTGGCTCTCAATTGCAGCTGCCCGAACATATCAGCAGGTGCATGATGACCGATATTCAACTCGAGGGTGGCAGTTATAGTTTGAGCGCAACAGCTGTACCGCGCCTTAGGTATGCGCGGGGAGGTAGAGAGTGGAAAGGAAAGAGCATGAACTCACATGAGATTCGTAGTGCCAGATAGAGCTTACGATATCAAAGCACAATTTTTTGAAGCTGTATATTTACGAGCATAATTGTATTCTATCCCTGTTTTTGCCCATTATGATTTTTAGATAAGTACAATGAAGAACCAGTATAAATGAAATTAATTTTTAATTCTTGGAAATATAAAATCCTTGTAGCCATTTGTTATATGAAAAAGAAAAAGTGACTAACAATTCAAACCAAAAAATTAAAAACTATTTATTAGGTAAATAAATTACAATGATTATTCTGACATAGTACTAGTAGACATATACTACTTGAAGTAGGCCATGAACGATGCAGTTACTTATCATCATCATACTGATACGGCATAATTACCACACCACCCCACGACGTATTGGCGATTTCAAACTCCGAGAAATCCAGTTCTATGTTTTCCCACATATAGTAGTACTACAAGAACATATCTCAGGTTTAGGTTTCCTCACGATATTTTCCTTTATTGTCAGCCGATAATGTTACCAATTTAGATTAGTAAATATACGCGAATTCTGAAAAACTTGTTGATACATGCATGGGTGTATACTGAGAAGGCCAAATCGCCAGCGTTTCGCATGAAAAAGAAAAGTGAGGTCTAACCTATGACGTCGGTCTCACAGACCAACGCGAGCGTATAGGAAGGTCAATAATGATATAAAGTTGGGCGTTTATATATTACAACTAGCGACTTTCAGAAACTACCAGCATATCTTCATAGATTCTTTTTACCCTTTGATAGGTCTGACATGTCTTCAGAGTTTCAATGGGCTTTGAGGCGAGCACCTAAGACATTGACCGAAAAAAAGACTTTTGCTTTTTTCAGGAACTTTCTACAGTTACATGTTTTTATCAAACATGCATGGGTGTATACTGAGAAGGCCAAATCGCCAGCGTTTCGCATGAAAAAGAAAAGTGAGGTCTAACCTATGACGTCGGTCTCACAGACCAACGCGAGCGTATAGGAAGGTCAATAATGATATAAAGTTGGGCGTTTATATATTACAACTAGCGACTTTCAGAAACTACCAGCATATCTTCATAGATTCTTTTTACCCTTTGATAGGTCTGACATGTCTTCAGAGTTTCAATGGGCTTTGAGGCGAGCACCTAAGACATTGACCGAAAAAAAGACTTTTGCTTTTTTCAGGAACTTTCTACAGTTACATGTTTGATAAGCCTCGAGCCCAGTGGTAGTAAGCCGAACGATTACAGATTAAATCCCCGTATATCACAGAATTTTTCGTGATAAGTATAATTATTAGTTTTATGTTCGAGTGTTATATTAACTCATCAGTTACTGTAACACAATCTATGCTTAGTTTGGAATTAAATAGCCGTGTGATTATTTGATTTGATTACATGAATATTATTTCATCTAATTTCACGATACGGCCCTAAGTAACGCAGCAGTAACTATAAATGATGACTTTTCTGGCAAGTTATAGACATGTACTTAGGTGTTACGAGAAAAATTATAGGCGACAGGGGCTGCGGCGGAAGCAAGGCGGAGTCACATGTATAATACAAATTTAAAGTAGGCGAAATCGCAAGACATATCTAATATGTGTATAAACTTGTGAACAAACAATTTAACAGTCCCGGAACATATCACGAGCAAAAACATTTTTTTCTTTTTGTGTTTACATCCGTTAAAATAATAATTAAGAAGGCTGTTTCTACTTTTCTCAGATTTAGTAAGATAAAATTAGATAGTAAATATTGATACAAAAAATATTCTAATATATGTCATACATATTCGTGACATCATATCTAACTTACCTTGGAATTTCAAACTCAGTATAAATTTAATATGACTCACCTGAAGTCTATATACAAATTGGCTACAGCTAAAACGAAAGCAATCGCACTAAGTATTAATTTAAACTTCTCATATTCATCTTTATATTTAAACCTGAAACATAAAATTATAGATTATAATATATAATAACAAATATTATCCTTACATTGGTCCTAAGATTCCATGTTTATGTTATTTTATACGAGATCAATAAATTATTTTATATTGATAACTTTTCTCCTTTTCCTACTCATTTTATCTTATTGTACAAAGGAAGACCTTCATTATCATTCATTACATAGTATAAAACAAAGTCCCCTACCGCGTCTGTCTGTCTGTCTGTTCGCGATAAACTCAAAAACTACTGAACGGATTATCATGCGGGTTTCACAAGTGGATAGAGGGATTCATGAGGAATGTTTTGGCATATAATTTGTCAAGGATTTTTTTATAATTAGGGCGGGACAACGTCTGCCGGGCCGGCTAGTATTAAATAAATACAACATTAATGCCGGAAGAATCTATTAACTATACTCAAAAGCTAAAATAATAATATTACGAAGTGAACTATATGTATATTATTACTAGTGGGTCCAGCAGACGTTGTCCCGCCTTGATAATAAAAATAAATTATTGACAAATTATATACGATACCTTCTTCATAAATCACTTTATCTACTGGTGACACCTGCATGAAAATTCCTTCAGTAGTTTTTGAATTTATTGAAACAGACCCACAGACAGCAGACAAGGCAAAGGACTTTGTTTTATAATATGCAGTGATAAAAGCCCTAATTACTCGTAATTAGAAACAAAATAATAAAAAAATTATATTATTTAAAATTTATACTTTGTTTTTTCTAAAAGAAATAGATATCCCAGAAATTAAAATGGGTGTTCTTATACTATAGAGAAGAAACCAAAACGGTCACTGTACAAAATAACATTTGAATATAAATAGCAAACGTTCTTATCAACTTGAACGTTGGTTTTCACATATACACGTGTTTGTACCTACTTTATACGTATTCAAGTAAATTTTCTAGGTCTTGTAATCGATCGTGCGTTGGGTACACCTATATGTGAGGAACTTAACATAAGGATGAAAAATATATACATGGGAATTAATTATTTGAATAGGTGATAAATAAAAATATAGTAAATTTAAAACACAAGGAACACCCAGCCGATTGACCTTTGTTTAGCTCAACCTATAACATTTATAACACGTGGTAGGAAAAATTACAGTAATAGAAATTCATTAATATTGTATGAAAAATACCAGTGATAATAAAAATTTTCACGTGAACAACAAAATAACAATACTTAAATAGTGAATTATATTATAGACTGTCCACAATTACTATATTTGCTTAATTTTAACACCAATTTTAGGGGTCGTTGCAATAGACTGTTTCATATTCCTTTTTATATAAATAATGTTTCTATTAATATTCTGATTGCTAACATGTGTCGCTCATACAATACTATTACTGGCTGTGTCATCTCCTGTGCCGATATCAACATAGACATATTTCATCCTAGTCTGAGTAAATTTCGTAATTTAGTATATAAACACAGATTCTCTCATTAATAAAATATAATTAAGTTAGCATACTCTTATAGGATTTCATGATTGTATTTATTAAGCATAGATGTGCATGCATATATTTTGGAAAATATAGCAGACAAAAAATAAACTATACATTGTAATTGTAAACATAGTTACTTATTATCTGTAAGGTGTGCCTTGTAAATAAATAAATAAATACTGCTGAAAATGTTTCATGCTTAGTATGAGGTTCCGGTACTAGTTATCTTCACTGTTTCATAAACCATCACAACCAGACCCAATATATAGAGACAGAAATATATATTATTATTTCGTCAAAAAGGTACTCACTTATCGTTTTTGTTTAAAATCGATACGTTAACGTTGCCTAGTATGATGCGAAGGTATAAACTGTTTTGTTTGGGTAGAGTTGCTTTGATTTCATGGAGCATCGCTTTTCTCTTCATTATCTCCTTCTCTAGATTCGTCATGCGGTCGTCTTTCGGCAAGCCTTTTTTTTCTAGCCTGTCGGTAGAAAAATACAATTTGTACCGCTGCTAATCTTTAAATTTATTTCAATAGATATATATTATAGATTTCAATGTTTCACCAGAATTTTTCTTAACACGGTTTACTCATGACGTGTTTTGAAGACGACTTTTTACATTTCTTAGTGCAAAATGGATTCTTGACATATTATTAACTGAAGATTTATTAATAACTAAATTGATTAATCTTATATATAATTTATACCAACATTCTTATATTATTAACAGTTATACAATCTCCTATACTTTTTCTTATGTTGAGATTATGGGCACAATACTCTTTAACGTCAATCGTATATCGAAAAATGTAATATCCCTCAATGAACAATAATAATACGCTTATGGATAGGACAAATTCTAAGAACATTCCAACTATGAAACACTTGCAAGATTTTTAGAAAATTTCCGCGAACTTCAAAACTAATCGATTATCAGAAAGAAGTCAGGATATTTTATAACCAATTTTTATAAGCAATAAAACGATATGAACCATAGATTTATTTAGGAAATAAGTTATGGTAACTTTTATTTTCAGCAGTCATTCAAACTAATTTCATTAAAACTTTTATATTCAGTACCAGCTACAGTAATAAATAATTATTGTAATAACTAGCAGGCCCAGTGGACGTTGTCCTGCGCTGATAATAATAAATAACCTTGATAAATTATATACAAATTATATTATACCTTCCTCATGAATTACTTTATCTACTGGTGAAAACGGCATTAAAATCCGTTCAGAGTTTTTGAGTTCATCACAAACAGACAGACAGATGTGGCAGGGAACTTTGTTTTACAATATGCAGTGAAGTATTTAATGCTAATGTGTATGTACTTCTCATAGAGTGCAAAACTAAACATGAAATCATTTTATTTTTGTCCCATGGTATGTGAGATTGGCAATACAACTTTATTGTTGATCTCTGCTTATAGTATAGTCATCTTTGTTCTCACTTATTTTATTTGTAATGCATTCATCACACAATCTACCTATTGCTAACTCCTTATAAATTGTATATAAATAATCAAAGAATAAATGACTATAATTTATTCATATCACAAGATAACCTTAGTAATCATTTTGATATAGTTACGATGGAAATGATAATACGATTTATATTATTTATAGTTAAACTGTACATTAACATGATAATCTATCGAACTATGACCAGCCATTTGTACTGTCCAGTTATTGTAGAATAACATCTTATCAACTACCTATATGTCTGTTTGATAAAAGAAAATCCATTAATCTTTTGATATGATTAATGGATCTGCATTTTATATGAAAATTACAACTGAAATTGAATTATTGAATACTAGGTAAACAAAAGCTTATTTTATTTTCATTATGCTATACTCCTATTGATATGTATGTAATGGTGTAATATAGTAACGGGTTATCCATTTCGTGGTTTCAAAAGTATAGGACTGGAATTCGACATCTGTCAAACTAAGTTGTTAAACCAATTTTTTTCTTTTCGAAATATTGACGAAAATGGATTGCTTAACTATCACACAACGCATAAAAATTATCAAAATATACTACAAAAATGGTGATTCTGCCACAGCCACATATCGTGCTTTAAGAGGAGATTATGGTTTACATAATCGTCCAACTACGCAAGCAACTAGAAAAGCAAGCAAAGACGGGAGCGGTTACAAACATTGTAAGGCCTGTGCATCATCGTTTCGCTCGTTCCGCTGAAAATATCGCTGCTGTAAGTGAAAGTGTTGCCGAAGACCTGAATGTGTCGATTCCTCGTCGTTCTCAGGAATTAGGACTGTCTTACGGCACATTATGGCGTATTTTGCATTTAGATCTACACCTACATCCATATAAAGTCCAGCTCACACAACAACTGAATCCAGCTGACCATTCACAACGTCGTAGATACGTGGAATGGGTGCTTGAACAACAGGCGGTGGACGGCGATTTTTCGAACAAAATTTTCTTCAACGATGAAGCACATTTCTCACTCGGTGGGTATGTTAATAAACAAAATTGTCGTATTTGGGGTTCTGAGAATCCTCAAGTAATTGAAGAGAGGCCATTACATCCAGAAAAAGTCACTGTTTGGTGCGCTCTTTGGTCTGAAGGTGTGATTGGACCTTACTTCTTCGAAAACGACGATGGAACGACTGTCACCGTCAATTCGGAGCGTTATGGTCATATGATAACCAACTTTTTTTGCCTGCTATTGAAGAATACGACTTGGAGAATATGTGGTTTCAACAAGACGGTGCCACATGCCACACAACTCGAGCGAATATGGCTTTATTGCAAGAGACATTTCCTGGCCGCGTAATTTCTCGTCGTGGCGATATCAACTGGCCACCAAGATCATGCGATTTGACACCATTAGACTTTTTTTGGTGGGGCTACGCGAAATACCGTGTTTATTCAGATAAACCTTTAACTCTTGAGCATTTAAAAACCAACATTCGTCAAGTTATGGCTGAGATACCGCCCAATATGTGTCAAAAAGTGGTCGAAAATTACCTCAAAAGAATCAATGCTTGCAACACTTCGCGTGGTGGTCATTTAAATGATGTAGTGTTTCACACATAATGTCAACATTCAAACTTTATAATAAAAAAGAAATATCATGAAAAAAAATATTTTATGTGTTTTATTTACGTTTACTTTTGAAACCACAAAATGGATAACCCTTTACTTCAATGTTTTTTTATTTAAAAATGTTCACCATAGCATTTTTCATGGTGAAAAAGTATATTAAGTTTCTGGAATAATTTAAATTGTAAATAATCTTTTACTTGGTTATAATGGAAAAGTAACATATTTTATCAAGGTCTGGCAAACATCTTTGTATATACTATTTGCGTATATTTATGTAATCTTTATTTTGTACACTAGCTGCTTAGCATAGATTTGCATGCCACAGGTTAGAAAACTTTGGACAAGAATTGTCACAAATCCTCAGATGTGATCACACATAAAGGTCAAAGATAGGCTTAAAATAAAGATTTACTGTCATTTTCAAAGCAGTAATTAATCAGGAAAACATAAGATATCGTAACATATCAGTCTCGCAGTGCAAGGAATATATTCAAGGAGGAAATAAATATTGTTTTGTAAATTTTTACCAATACTTTACTTTTAAAGTTCCTTAACACATCTTTCACATTGAAAATAACTTAAGTATTAAAGATCTGAAAGTCTTAAGGTTATAATAATGTTCATTGTTATCCCTTATTTAATTTTCAATGAATTTTTTTTAAAACATCTCATTAAAAGTTCATAGACTAATATGCATAACAATCAATTAAAATGACTGACTAGCTGTTCCCACCACTTTGACCAAACAAACAAACCCTCCAGCTTTGTAATATTAGTATAGATAAGTTTTGTATTGTAAGCTGCATTGCAAATATTCCACAAATTTATTTAACCCTATCAAGACAACTGGTAAGATGTTTTATAAAACTAAATTCTTTTAATTAGGATTAATTTAATTCACCTCTATACCACAAGGTCTGTCCTAGGAAAGTACTCATTTGCACCACCAATCTCATGGTATTTTTCATCAGTTTTTAACATAAAAGGCAGGTTTAACCCATAGATAATATCATAAAGTAGTGTAAATAATTTTGTTATCTTATATAAAAGATTGTTTTGAATGAGATAACAGTATTTAGATACACAATCTATCAGTTAATAAACATAATAATAAACTAGCCAGTAATTGCTTCAGTGGTATCACAGGATTTCATTATGAAATTAATTAATTATTATGAAATCTGTAACAATTCTGGTATTATAAGGTACATGAAAAATATGTTTAATCAACCTTTCAATCACCATCACCTTTCATCAAAATCCATCGAACAGATTACAAGTTAAACTTATTTAGACTTACAAGTAAAGAATTTTATATACTGGTATAGACAATTAGATACAGTACATTAGATGACATAAATACATATACTTATATGTAATGAGTAACCAAACAATCATTATCAACAGCACTGGTAAACAAGGAAATATGTTATCAAAACATTAGAGAAAATCACTACAAAGCTAGATGATCAATCTGACCTTTTGAGTGCGCCTGTGATTACAGACATGCGATATTTCTGATGTTCCAATTCCTTTAGACATGCTGCTTGAAGTTCACCAACTACTTCCAACTTTGCAGTGTACTCTTTATTCACAGTCTAGAAGAAAAATATGTTACTAAGTTAAATTGAACTGATATAACTGAATCTATTACATATTATTTACAGAATACATACTTGGATGAATTAATACTTTAACAATATTATATTGTATGGTTATAAAGATTAACAACTATTGGCAAGTCTCAACGTGTATGTGTTTTTCTATACCTTTTTGGAATATGTGAATTTTACAATTGAAATAAGTCTATAAAAAGCATTTTCCATGGCAGAGTATTTTTATACTTCACCATGAAATGTGCTTTGATAACAGTTTTTGATCTTATTTATAATCATATTGTTACTGTACAAACGATTACTGCTAATAGTGATTACAGATGTCTATATGTACAAAAATAAATTCAGTAATGAATTATTTATTGCATCCATATATCAGCTCGAATATGGAAAAATTATAATAATGTTAGTTTTAAGATAAAATAACCCATTGATTGTAAATAATTTGGTATAATGTACAACAGATATGATTCATAATTTCTATACCTCCAAACGTTTATAATCAGCCACTAAGTCTTCCCACTCTTTCAAGCACTCGTCCAGATCCATCTTCACAGTATTTAAAATACAAAATAAACTAATTTTGTAGATACAATCCTAAATCCAACAAATAAGTGTATACTCCATTCCGTATTTTCTAATTTCGAGAAGACCTCTTCAGCAGCGCTATTTTTTATATAGCACATGCACAGTGTATATACAGAGTGACCAACTCTCGAAAACTATTTACCTCTAAAAGTAATATCAAAAATACTTATGTCACCACAATTGCTTTAAATTCCCCCTACAATAAAATATTATGATACTGCACTTGCCAGACATCTAGAAATAAAAAATAAAGATTACCACATAAATATTTAAAAAAATAACTTTATTTTAACCATTTTAATTTCAAAATAGTAGTATTTAGTAGAGTTCGACATAGTTCATAATAATAAAGCCAGTAAAATGAATAAAATTATAATAAAATATTGTCAAATATCTGCTAATTTCAGTAATATAAATAAAATAGAATAATTTATAATGTTCTTTATTTAAAAGCTTTCTAATATTTCAAGTATAATTTCATTTTCTTCCCATAATACGAGAATGATTAATAAGGTGGATCATTCATTTAAAGTACGCAATCAGCTAAAACTCACCGACCAGGTGATGATTAAATGTTACCTGAAGCTAATTAAAACTGACAAGTATTATGGTAAGTTGTTATTATTCTTCATTTTATGACATTAATTAAGCTGTAAGTTTTTCTAAAATTATAAAATAAAAAATGAAGCTTTTCTATCACTTTATTGTGTAGCTACTGTAGTGTATTTCTAGGTTTTACTTTTATTGATTCAGTAATAATTAATCTTTTATTGCCTATTCAATTTTACCTCTAATCTTTTGCAAATATTCTATATGTTTGTAAATCTCGCATGTATGTATATGTCTGCCCACAGGTTTTCATAAATTAGCCGTCAAAGCGTTTACAAAACTAAACAATCGGAATCACATCTTCATTTGACAAACTAAATCTTTTGAAATTTACAACTTTGTGGTTATACTGCCACATCGCTATTACATAAAATATCAAATAAATTTGTGTATTTCTATCAATGATCACTAATAATGTCTAAATTATTTTAGTGATCAGGAAATATCAATACCGTGACTCAAAATCAGGTTAGGTAACATTCTAATTAGATACCAATATTTTGATAATGAATTTCATTAGGTAATGATGCAGTATCGATGGAAATAACCTGTACATGTACTATTCTTAGTAAATATGCGCAAAAAATACCATAAAATAGAATAGTAATAATTAAAACATGACTAGCAAATCAAAGTTCTGCTGAAAGTTTTAATTGAAATCGATGACGTGATTTAAGAGAGTTTCTCGCCAAGCTCACACGTGTAGCTACCGAAGCACACATCTTTTTTAACATGGGAAAAATCTTATACTGAAGCACACTTACAGAATGAATTTCCAACATAAAAGATTTCAATTATCAAGTGATTACAAAATTTCTTATCATCAGGCTATGGTTTCATTATTATGTTTTTTTTTCACCAAAGAACAATAGCTATTTTTATAAATTTAAAAGACATACATTTTGTTGCTTATACCTTTTTTACATAAACCCTATCCTAGTAATCTTCGCTACCATAATCTCCATGTCATGCCGAGAAAAATTCAGCAAACAAGAGTTAACCATTTGTTAGCCGGTTCTTATATCAATTTGTTTGAATCGTTATTATTTTGCAACATATGTACTATCGTATTTAATGTATAATCATTAGTCTTCTATCGAAAAAAGGGTTCGCCGACTTAGTTCTTGGTCACACCTATATTTAAAATAACTTACCCAAAGAACTTACCTCTACACTCCATAAAGTGCATGAATATTGATGTCAGCAAGTATCGATGCCTATTACAAATGAGAATTACAAATGTTCGTCCTTAAGTGATAAAAGAATTGACATATAAAAACCCAAGACGTACAGTCTCGAATAAAAGTAGCGCTCAAAATCGGCTGCAAAAACTCTCCAATATACATACGTAGTTATGGTTATGCGATAAACTTATGATTTTGCAAATTCAACCTTATCTCAATGATTTAAAGTTGTTTTTACAAGGACGTAAGCGACGCGTGACTATTTGAAAACACTACATAATCCAAAATTATGCACTCATTTTTGTGTGCCGTCTGTGAGACGTTACGTGTGTATCTTGGGTTTTTGTATATCAATGGATAAAAGTACATAATCTGCATATTTTCTGACCGATGGCGAGTTTCTTGCTGTTTATTCTCGTTGACTGGATTGTTTTCCGAACCGGTTTGGTAGATTTCACGTTCATGAGTGCCTTCTCAAGGCCTCAATCAATTTCTTTCTGTGGTATTTATTTATTGCAAGAACTAATCTGTGATTAAAAAAAGACCGGTAGATCCAAGCCTACTAGTAATTTATGACAGGGTATATAATTTTTTTCGAGTGTGCTTTGTACTTTGATTTCTATATGTTGCCATTGTATGTTACAGGAAGCTATTATATTTAGAAAGGTTACAATAATTTAGACAATTATTTCAGTCATTTTCAATATTTTATTGCTTACAATAACATTAGTACATATTTTCTTGAAAGCTTTGAAGTATATAAGGGGCCATGAGTGAGACTTATAGAAACAATATTTAAAATAAATTAGGTATTTTAATCAATTTTATTTACAGGAAATATTAAACCGAATTTAATTAACGTTTTGGTGATTAATTTTCTATGAATTTAAGCAAATGTAGATCGGAGTAAATTTTTCTTGAGAGCTTGCAAAGTCACTGTTATGTTATATAAAGATTTGCTTAAAATCCGACCGACACTTTACTTAACGTAAATGATACTAAAGTTTTGAGTGCAAATACCTATTATTAATGGCTAAATTGCAATACAAACTTCTTATTTATGTAAGAAAGATACACATTATATTTCGCAAGCTTTCACAACAACGCCGTATTAAAAGACATTATATTTTTACACTCAAGATAAAATAGACGTGAAGGAGTGCCTACAAATATTAGTGTTTGTGAGATACAATTTGTTACTTCTATTCAGATTTATTGCGTTTCTTGTACTTTATTCGTTGTTCATAAAAGTTAATCACTAGTGATCTTTCCAGTTAGTTAAATATATTTAAAGCTGTTGACAATATTTCAGTTGAGAATTTATAAAACTCTCGGGACTAAATCTCCCTTTAATCGTCTACATTTTAAAGTTTATTAGTGACAATGGATTTAATATTACGTAGTACAAGAGTTAAGGAAACACAAGTAGATGTCATAATTATGCAGATTCATTTTAAATGTTTTACAAAGTAATAACAGCTAATATTATTATATATTTTTATGCACTCCTTCGTTTTAAGTAATAAAAGTATCACTACAATCTCGTTGATTATATATATATATGTTTATCGAATTTACCAGTATAAGCGATTCTAATAATTGTATGAAACTCGGTACCATATCTAATTAGTTCCATCTATCGCAAAGCGTAACTTTTATCCTCTTTATAGAAAGCGACAAATCGTATATAGTATATTTTCCTCCTAGTTAGCATGATATAGCCAAAGTTTATTATTACATAGTATTTCGTAGGCAACTTATGTACATTTTTTTATTCATGCACTAACACGGCAAAGCATCTAAAAGTACAATCATACATACTCCACTACACCTACTAACTTCTAAGGTTAATAATACCAGGCAACCAATTTTTTAATGCCATAATAAATAATAACTAATGCATTTCTGCATACAGCTATTAGCTACCTCAACTGCAAAAAAAAAATCAAATATCACGCACTGTTCAATTACGTAGTTTTCGTGTATGACCAATGTATTTTATGAGTTGAAAATGATTCTATTTTTAAAAATCATACTAATAATAACAATATGATAATATACATAACATACAAATCGCACGATTCAAAACACATAACAAAAATTTTCGTTTTGAGACGTGACATTTAAAAAACTCGAGGATATAAATAAATAATTAGTAAAAAAAAATATAACACTCTAACTTATAGTTAAAGTTTTGAATCGCCAAAACTTAAAATAAGTCCCTATGAAACTGATCTTATAAAAAGCGCGTTTTCTAGATTATCCCCGCTATATAGTTTAATAGTATTATAATGTGCCTGGAGCCGTTGTCCCCATAGGCATTCATTGACGCTGTTGGCTCTCTCGCTAACAAACATAATGAACACCGTATCGAGCTGAGACAAACATTCAAGATTTATATACAAAATCACGTACGAGAGACTATAATGTAGTTCTCGTTAAACGACCAGGATGATTGATTGTCATGAATAATTATCAATATCAAATTGGTTAAAACTAAAATCAATTAATAAACAAATCAAGGTACAAGTGTTTTCTAGAGTGGACGCATAAGAAATCAATTGTATTTAACTATTCATACGAAATAAAATTTATATCTAAACGTTCTTACGAATAAACAATAACTACAAAATAAAACAGAATAATGAAATGTTAAATTATAACACAGCTTTTACTCCTCACTCCAATGTTCCGATTAGGTACATGACGAATGCTACGTCACTAGTCTTCCCTTATTAGAAAATATATAACTATTTAAAAAAAAAACAATTATGCGATATCTGTTTATGAACTATTATAGTTTAGTGGAATGTGTGATTCTAAACCACGAAATCAAAAATACACACGAAGAGGCTTCAGGCCGATTAACACCAATAATAATTAAAAGAGACATAGCATCGTCGAATGTACAGATAAACTACAATGAGATACAGATTACACGAGTCATTTAATTTTCAACATATCAAAATTATATTATGGTTGTTGCATAAAGGATTCATTGATGTTGCTCTCATTGCAGTTATCAATCGCGAAATAATAAAAGATATCATCGGTGAGTTAAAGTTACTAAAATGGCAACGCTCCTAGCGACACTCCCACACTTTTACGGTTTGATCGACGCTGCCCGATATCACGTATGGCAAGCTCTTGTGGAAATCTGCAAATCAATACTAACTATTAAGAAAGAATTAAAGTGTACATTATTATAGTGAATGACAAAAAAATACACATGGAAAATGTATTTCTTTAATTATGACTAAAGTGATGCTATAGTAATATAATATCAACTAAAATAAGGGCAACTCTGAAACATCGCTGTTGGAACACACCAATACAGATTGGTAGAACTAGGCAGCAAAACTTTTTTTTATGTCAACAAGTAACAAATAAGCGTGCAGTTTACTTGATGTAATCGGTGACTGAAGTTTACAGTTATATATAACCAATATCAAAAGAATCATAGTTTTGAGGGTAGATGTTAATATATTATATGTTTATGTTATGTTATGTTGAGTTGAAATGCTTTATATAACAGTATAACGTTATTAAACCCACTATCTAAACGGGTAAACAGTAGCGCAAATATTACTGCACTTTGCACAGACTCTCAATGTTATCCAGCTATAACAACATACTCAAGATACATTATGATATTTCCCTTTAAAATTTAGACTCGGTGTTCGGACACCGGATCGATCGACGCAGGTTCGAATCCTTGCAAATCGAATTGGAGCTTTCGGTATAGAAAAACATTGTGGTGAAACAATAAAATGGTACGGCTTTTTCAAAGTCCGCCGTCCACTAGCTACCACTTTCAAGTTGTAAATCTGTCGTCGAGCATCTGTTCGTTTGTTTCGGCAGCTTCTCTTGAGAGCCAGTCCCCCTCCAGGTTTAGTGTGTTTGCCAATTTATTGACATTTAATATCAAATGATATAGTATTCAAACAATAAAGCCTACAATGTATTTTTTTTTATCTATTCGTAAACATCAAACTGAAGTGTCTTTTGTGTCTCTGGGCTAAGAAACAAAACAGCTGAGTATATTTTGGTGAGATTTTAATAAACATATAGATGACTTTTCAGAGCATTATTTAACTTCAGGTGAGATTGTGGTGAAATGTACCATATAAAGTATAAAAAAAATTCTGAATCATTTGTACTATGTGTACAGTCACTGTCAAACATATGATCGACCAGCATATACCAGGTGAAAGGTTCGCAGTATTCTAGGATATGACACTTCATCGTCACATTTAATATATAAAATAACAATATCAAAAGAAATACTAATAGACAATGAAGAAAACAAGTTAAAGTTTGTTCTAAGATTTTTACAAGTATAAACACAAGCGTAATAAACCTAGGTGCAATGACCGGTGTCGAAAGCAAAATGGGCGACCCGGAGTTAATAAATTTCGATAATAAAACGGATAATAAACCCTTTTGTTTTCTTCCTGACGTTCCCTTTCAAGTGAAAATGAAATCACCCGACGGTCAGTGACAATGTACTTAAACATAGACGCGTAGAGGATTGTGTATAATTTTTGTATTTTGCTAGATAATTAGGTAAAAAAATAAAAACCTATTTTTTAAATTGATTTAGAACAAGAATCGAGTGCAGAGTATCCTCCATAAATATTGCTACTGTCTAAACATTCAGCCTGTAAATGCGCAGAACACAAATTTAGGTGTAAACACGTTTTGTATTATATGAGACAAGGACAAAGAAATGCCAATTTCAGATTCAAATTTTTTTTTTTTTTTGTAACCTCAGGTTAAATCTAAAGTGGGCAGTAGGATTAAAGAGGAGTGGTGGTATATTACCGAGGCTAGTGGCGAAGTGCTGATGCGCGTAGAGGGTCTTGAGGCAACGCGTGTGCGCGACGTCCCAGACGCGCAACGTCTTGTCGTCGGAGGTGGTGAGCAGGTAGCGGCCGCCGGGGTGCCACGCCGCGCCGCGCACCCAGTTGTCGTGCCCCACCAGCGTCGCCAGGCACTGACCCGTGCTCACGTCCCAGATCTAACACATTTTTTGAAGTTATACTTCTTTTGGTGCGTTAGGTAAAAATTATGAGAGTAAATTTTTACGATGCGCGCGCCACACCGTCACGAAAAACCGGCACCCTGAAGTTATTACGATGCGCGCAGACGCCGTCACGAAAAACCGACGCGCTGAAGTTAGCTATAGTCAACATTTGTTTCTTTGTATTTATTGTTGGATTTCTTTGTATTAAAACTTTCAATGTATTAAATACCTTTTTTCTATTGTTAGTGTAGTTTTTTCCACAAACGTAGAATAAGGCGAAAGATAAAATTTTTGTAATGGATTTTATATTTTATTCATGATCTTATATTACTTGACTCTATCTAAATACACAAAAATCCAGTGTCATGATGTTTGCCCACAATTAACTCCAAAACTACTCAACCGATCTTAATAAAATTACCATTTATGTATAATTTGGTCCAATTTGAGAAATAATATAGTTTATGTTTCGATTAATGGCCTTAATGTTTTTAATTACAAATTAAAGTATTGTCAATGTTGATTACTGTTATCAATTGTAAATTTCATCAGTCTCGAACAGATGGCGCTTTAAACTAGTTTATACTAACATGTTTAAGTGATTAGCTTAAACAATGCTAAATGGCATCAGACTGTACTTGTAAAATGAGTAATACCTTAACAGATTTGTCCCGGGATCCGCTAGCAAGGAACGGTCCAGCGTGGTTGGCGCGACGGTTGTCGCCGCCAGCTGCTTCGTTGACAGCGGCGGCGGCTGCCTCCGGCGCCCACGACACGCACTCCACGACATGCTCGTGCTCGCGTAGTTCCATCTTTATAAACATTCACATACATTTTTCTTTATTCTAAAGGGTAATAAACAGGCTGACGGCGCTTGTGATGGTAAGTGGTTACCGTCGCCTATGAACACCTGCAATACCCAGGGGGTATCGCTGTTGCGTTGCCGGCCTTGAGGAGTATGTTTCAATCCTTTATTACCACACTCAGAAATATTCATTAATTTATATATAGGAAACATTTGGCCAACATTACATTTCTTAATTACAAGTGCCCTCTATCTATATAAATAAAAATCAATCACCGAATATGTAAGTGTATCACTCACAATGTCTGCACTTAATCGGGTAATTTTTTATTTTGTTATTTGTGACCGTTAGGGCAAAGTTTGTATGAGAATGTTGAAATAATCATATAAGGAAAAAAATCTCCACACAAAAAAATAGTCAAACAGAAGACAAAACAATTCAAAAATATTTACAGAATTGAGATACTAATATTCAGTTGCTATTATACTTCGTTCAATGATTTTACAGTAAAGGGAAGATTTGGTTTCATTTTCTTCACTAGTATACCCGTGCGTTACTGGTGCTGGTAGCTAGTAGCTAACATTTAAACCTTAATCAGTTAATGGCAACTATAACAAAGCACTGTGTGGTGACAGACAAAACTAATATTGACAATGGGTTGATAAATTCAAATATTGCCACATCAATAAATAATACTTCAAAACGTTTTTAACACTAAAAGTTATCATTTAAGAGTTACTCTTAAACCAAATTATTATTTTTGTTTAAACAAATAGTATAATTGTTTTCCGTAGTATGTTTATGTTACAAAATAAAGTAAAAAAAAAACTAAGCCGGTACTGTCGATTCGTGCTGAGGGTAAAAATCTTAAAACGTATGTCACGCGTAAATACGCTTTACTTAAGATTAAGTACGAATTATTTAAAATCAATGAATAATTTGAAAATATATTTAGGAGAATAGTTCAAATTAAAGTACATAGTGTTTTATCTTAATTTTGGTACTGTATTTATATCATAATTCGAGAGGAATTGACTTGGTTCATATATTATCTATTACGTTGTACAAACGTTTTTATTATGTACAAAGCAATGAATCTAGTTTTAATATAATATAAAAATCACTGACCAGAACATTTTTTTTAGTATTGAAGCAATAATGAGACGGTAACATGTAATACTGATTGTTTTTTACCTTGCATTCGTTAGTGTCGGCGTTCCAAATGCGTACTGTCTGGTCGTTTGAGCAGGAAGCTAGAAGAGTGCCATCAGGCGACACGCGCACCATGCGTACCCATTCGCGGTGACCCTTGTACGTCTTGATGCAATATCTGGAGAAACATAAACACTTCAGCATTAACATAACATAACATATGAAATCGCGGTGGTCTAGTAGTTTGACCGGTGGAAAATAATTTCAATGTCGGTTGGTTCGAACCCCGGCATGTAGGAATGAATTTTTTCGAATTCGCGTACATTTACTAATTTAAATTGGTAACACTATCGGCTGACGGTGAAGGAAAAAAATCATGAGGAAACCCGAAGCTGAGAAATGTTCTTGTAGTACTATTGTATGTGGGAAACATGGAGATGTGGATTTCTCAGAGTTTAAAATCGCCAATATGTCGTGGGCTGGCGTGGTGATTATGCTCATACCTTCCTTCGGGCAGAGGCCTATGTCCCTGCAGTGGGTCTCTTACAGACTGATGTTGATGATTAACATAACAGACAACATAAGAAAATCAGCATTCATCACAAGTCGTACCGAGTCTAACTGTGCAGAGATAACTTATTTCTCACTAACTATTGCCGTGTTTGCTTGCGTTAAACGCATCTGACCCACCTCTTTGGAATAGTTTTTTTTTTTTTTTGTATGAGAGGAACTTTCTCCAACGTGTCCGTAGCTGTTTGCACGAATACTGAAATGCACTGTTTTACCAATATATGCTAGATAACTGATCAGGGTTTATACAGCTTTAGTAAGTTTAAATTAAGTTTTTCAAACTTTGTGTAGTTCACACGCAGTAGAAGTGAAACTTGGAATTCTGAATAATTTTTAAAAGAATTAGATGACTACACTATGAGCCGAGCGTGAAAGCGAGAGCGCTGAACAAGCGATAGAGAGGCGCGATGGCCTAAGTATTCGGCTTGCGACGCATCTATGTCCCTTCCACTTCATCGGCCGATGCGTCCGAGTTGTTATCACGTAAAATTATCGTCCGTAAACCGACTTTAACAGACAACCAATTCTTTTTTCGTTACACATTTTCGTTTCATAAAATCCAATTCACAAACGTCCCAAGAGAAGTTTTATTTTAAAAATATGCAGTAAAATAACATTTACCCAGTGGCCACTTCCCATGCTTTGATCGTTTTGTCCCGACTGGCGGAGTAAACGATATCGCCGCTCGGCGAAAATGCAACGGAGGACACGTTGTGGTCGTGTCCGTGCATAGTTTTCACACACTCAAACGTCTGATTGAAGTCCCATAGCTTAATTGACATATCTGCACTGCAGGATACTGAAACAATCGTTATCTTTACTTATTATTATAATACAAACGAAAATAATCGCATCTAACTCAATGATATTATAACTAAAAATCTGTAGATAGGTCATAAGCGCTTCGACAGCGGCTTGTTAAAACTTAGCTAAGTGGCATATTTTTGACGGCTGCCCCGTCAATCCGGCCGTATCTAAGCAACATATAACTATTTCTTTTTCACCACCGATATTAAGAATATTTCATCTTACTTCCAAATTTTATCTAAGGTAGTGTAGCGTTACAACATTACTTTACGTATGTGTGCATTTTATCGTGTCTACATATCTACAACTTTTTAGTTATAATATAATTGACGTAACTAAATCACAAATCGAAGAAAAGTAGAAAAAACCTACCTACGCCTTTAGCGACGTATGTCTAACTTATCTTTTTATTTAAGTGTAATTTGCGAATAGAAGCTTAGGTAACAAAAGAATACTATTTAGATGCTCTTTTTCCTGTTCCGAATATAAAACTCAATATTGCACAAAATAACAGACGCGCTCCCCTTTCTTTGGACGGTAGTATACGTAATTATAAGCATATGTGTTACTAATGGGGTAATAATATGCTCTCAAATATATAATTGAATATAATGCTGAAGACAACGGCTTTGCCGAGAAAATAAAATTAATACTACGTCACGTAGAGCGAGAATTGTGGAATTAAATTGTACAATTCTTATGCAACCATCAGAACACCGAAAATGTAGGTATTGTGTAATAACGAAAAATCTGTATTAGAATTACTCTATCATGAACCTAATTATTGTATTTAGTAATTGTAGAAGCAAACAAACTATCACCTCATGTTATATAAAATACCCTCATATCAGTATCTGATTTAGCTTCAATATCGGTTGAATCCCATAATTATGGTTAATATAATTTCCAGCAGACTGGAAATATCTATAACAACTAAAGCCTCGGCCTGGGTAGTCTAACTCAAAATAAAAGGGCGAAATATAGAGACATCTTCATTTTGGCACTATTAGTAAGACATTTTCAAATTAGAATATCACAATACTCTGTCGTGTAAAAATCTTTCTTTAGTCATAGATCTCTTCACTTATCTAATATACAAACACATTAATTCATAATTAAAATGAGTTAAACAACGAAGAAATGAATAAAACAGTTCCAATTAAATTAAAAAATGCAGGAGACTAATTGAAAGATCTTTATTTTGTCATACGCAATTTAAAAAACTACAAATTAGAGACGTTGTATTAAAAAATGAATAGTTAGATACAAGGAATCGCTTCTAAAAATCATAAATAATTCCAAATACTTTTTTAAATTCAATTTGAAATAGAAATAGAGAATGACTTACCAAGTAGTTTACCATGATGGTCGAAAGCGATGTCCTGAACGGAATCGGTGTGACCTTTCAAGGTTCGTTCGTACTCGCCGCTTTCAAAGTCCCACACTTTGATAGTGGCATCCTCGCTCGAGGACACCATCAAACTGAACACTGGGTGAAATATTACCTGGAAATGTGTAATTAATCGTTATTCCAATATATCCTATTGATATACAGAAATGACAATTAAATAACAAAGTACAGTTGAAGACATGAATGAACTTAGATTAGTAAATGAAGGTGATATGCTAATTTTTGTTTTTCACACTATTCATATACGTGCTCTGTTCTTATAAGGTAAGTGCAAATAGGTTTAGAATTGAAAATAAACCGAAGTATCGAAACTACATAAAACTTTGGAGCGTATTTCTGTAAAATTGCTAATTTTGTGACAATCACCTTCGTCCACTCATCTTTTCAATTATGTGAAGGCATTAAGGAAAATATTTTCTAAATAATCCTTTCTTTAATTGTATTGTATATAATTCCATTATTTAACCCAGCTGATGTCCGCGACTTCATTCGCGTGAAAATAGTTTTAGCCTTTTAATAGGAAAACGTGTTTTTTCCCTTGGATTTTCTGGATTGTCTTTTACTTATATGATTATTTATATCATTCCTGCTCAAAACACCCACAATTATTTTATTGATTTTAAGTTACTTCTGTCAAACGGTGTAAAGTAAAAGATTATTCAAAATCGGTTCAGCCGTTTCAGAGATTAGAGCGGGCAGGCGAGCAACATTTCAATTTATTTACATATATGATTACTTTATGTGTGTATATGTCTATGACTAATTAAAACCTTTCTTTAAGTTACAAGTCCAAATTCATTCACGCATCTTACGAATTATAACATTTATCGTGTGGCATAACTAACAGTAACTCACCCTTAATATTATAATGCAGAAGTATGTTTTCACGCTTTCACGGCTTAAAAAAATACTGTTTCCGAGAGATAGATTAAATCTACATTAACGCGAGCGAAGCCGCCGGCAAAAACAAGTTTCATATAAAATGTTCTACTGATAACTACAGTTGAAAATTTATTCGCAGATTGTTAGTAATGAAGAAAATATACTAATAATGGGAATTTAAAAAAATGTGCGAATAATGACATCGATCATACAATACTTATTCATAGAAAGCTCTATTATAAGAGATTGTTTACGAGATCATGACAGGTGAAACTGGGAGCAAAAAGAGAAACAATCGTAGGTCTCTTAACAATACTCATCATATATGTATCGCAGAATATACTCTTAACGCAATAAATCTATATATACACTAGCGGACCGGGCGGACGTTGTCCTGCCTTGAAAACAAAAAAAATCCTAAAAGTCGATCGCAGCGCCACCTGCCGGGTCCAATTGTGAATCTAAACCATTCTCGAATCTCCACGAACACACACAAAAAATTTCATCAAAATCGGTCCAGTCGTTTAGGAGGAGTTCAGTCACATACACACGCACACAAGAAATATATATATTAAGATACATATAATAAGAATTTAACGTGTCTGTACTTTTTCGATTTTCAAGAAAAAAAATGTTGCAGGTGTCAGGTAATAGAATACATTTCTATCATTTTTAAAAATGTCTGTCTGTTTGTATGAACACGCTTCACTGCTAAAGTACAATAAACCCTCAGCTTGTTTTATTAAAATTGGTCCAGTCTATCAAAAGTTATTGTAGTTTTAATGGACTTAATACATTCAGGTGACTTTATAATCACTGTTTTTACATAAGTTTCACGCAGGCGACTGTCGCGGGCACAGATGGTATATAATAGGAATGAAAGTCTAACGTGTCTCTACTTTTTAGATTTTTGTGGAAAAAAAATGTTGCAGGTATGACGAAATAAGTAATAAAATACGTTTCAATCATTTTTAGAAATGTGTATCTGTCTTTCCATCTGTTTGTTTGAACACGCGTCACTACCATAGTACTGCATTCATGATAAAACCGTTAAAAAATTATAAAGCATATCTTCGAGTAACATTTAGTCTTTGTTTCATTAAAATCGGTTAGGTTATATTAAAAACTATTGTAATTTTAATGATGACGCGATTTAAGGACGAGAGAAAAGTAGATAGTAATTAGATTTAATACTTTCAGATGACTTTATTAGTTAGTTTTGTACATCAGATTCCACGCGGACAAAGTCGCAGGCACAGCTAGTGAGAAATAAATTTTGCTTGTATATTAAAAATATTTCATTACGTACGCAGTACAAACTCGTTTTCGTCATAACTCGAGAACTAAATGTTTAACTGTTATATAAGTGACCTGTACTTTTCCGAACTTCCAGTACCTTTGATAATTTCATCAAAACGGTTCGGTAATTCGACCATCCGTCAAGCTATTACAAATAAATGCACTTTCGCGTTTACAATATTAATAATGGAAGTGATACGTACTTACTAATGTTTAGAATGTATGAAACAAATTCTAATTTAAGATTTTCATTATGGTACATTGATCTTACTAATATTTCTGTAATTTTTAGGCCCTATGTTTATGCTTCTGAAAATAATTTAAGATATTTTCTCATAACCATTTTGCTAACAATTGTAGACATTAGAAACGTAAGAATTTCAATTAGAATTATTAGCTATTCCGCTTACCGCTACACTTTAAAATTAAATAATTATATGTTCCTGTATACAACCTTTTAGACTACTGGCGAATAGAGTTTATCTAAACGTTAAAATATTTATAGGTATATAAATAGGTAGTGGGGAGACGGTAAATAACATCTCCCTGGGAGTTTTTGGCGGGATATTGGAATGTCATGCAGTGAATTTTATATTTTACTCATTAAATCTTGTGTTATTTGACTCTGTTTTATAAAATTGTGGTGTTTTATGTAGTATAGTTCGGTTATTGAGCATAAGTGAAGTAGATGAGAAATAATACAATGCATGCTGCATTGGTTCTGACTTGCCAAAAAAAATTCCTGGAAAGTTCTAACCAGACAGCCACCATCTTGTTAGTTCATCGAAATGATCGCAAGAAACTTATATCATTACCTACTCGACAATGGCAGTAATAATGAACTAGAAGATCGTTTGCCAAAATAAAAAAAAATCTCTATAGTCGAAGGTCGAACACTGGATGAGCACTTTTTATTTAATTCTCAATATACCTTAGTAATGGTGGCCCGGTGTCCGGTGAGACAGAACTTCTCAGGTGGACGTGGAATCCACTCGGTCGGGGTGCGCTTAGCTCGCGTGGGGGCTCCTTCGATGAATTCCTTCTGGGCCTCTGACAACTTTAACTCCAATTCCATTACCTGTAAAGATACATTTATTTATAATATCTAAGTAACTTATACCACAAAATCAATACCATTGACGCTACAAATAAAATTGCATGTCACGTAAACACAAGTTCAATTTACAAGAATTTCAAAGAATAACAGAGATAAAAATTTAAATCACCAAAGTAAACCGATTAAAATTTATAATGAAATGTTAATATAATTATTTTAAAAAATCCTTATACAACTACATACTAGGCCCTGAGAGTCTTCAAGTTTTTAATAATTATGAACGACAAATTACCACCGGTTCGGAAAACCATCCACAGTCATCGAGAAGAACCGGCAAGAATCTCGATATGATTTATTTTTTTATCGTACATATTTTATAACAATATAATGAATTTATAAAAAACAAAACATACAGAAAAATATTGGAGTTTAGTAATGTAATTACAGACTTCATTAGAGAATAATAATAACTGATTTTTCATGAAAAGATACAGCAAATGCAAATCAGTGGGGTTTATCATAAAACCGATAGCTCTTTTCAGGTTTATTGTATTGTTTCTCTCAAACTAGATTGGACAACAGAACTATGATTTTTTTATTCAATGTCATATTATATTCTCATTCTTTTAATTATATGATAATGTACTATATTATTGACGAATAAATGTAAAGTACTGTATGTAATAATAATAATGTAAGTAGTGTACCTTACATTACTCCGAATTGATTTCAAACAGAAGTTTTGTTTCGCCGCATTGTATTAGAGCAATATATTAAACATTAAGCGACCAAGACCGTGCTGTACGTGACCCGCCCGGAATACGAAAAGGCTTTACGACCTAGAAACAAACGCCTACGACGTGGATCGATTCGTCTAGATGTCGGAATTTAACAGCTTACGGTCAGATCACACCTCGATTAAAAATCAGAATGTCGATTTATACAAGTATATAACATGAATATATAAATGATCATAATAGTTTTTTTGTAAATATATCTAGTATAGTAAATATATAGTGACAGCGCACAATATCATCGATCGAATTATTCAAATCGGTACGAAATGCACATTTTAGATTATAATTAGCATTATAACAATACTATACAAATTATTAAAAAATAAATACAAAAAAGGTTGTAACTTATGGAAGCTATAGATAACTTCAGGATTTTTTTATATAGCAAAACTATTTATCTTATAATTTCTATCTTATTTAGTACCAACCTTCTTCTGCAGCCTAATGACCGAAGTCCACTTCTTCTCTAAGAGGCCGCCGAACTTACGATCCATCTCGCCGGACATGTCCGCTTCCTTCTTGAACGCTTCCAGCGCGTCCGTGTAGCCATTACTCCCCAAATAGTCGGCGATTGCTTTGTTCCTATAACAGAGAAAATAATATTACCAATTGATAACTATTTGGATTTGTGCTATGATGATATATTTTTTAACAGCTACAATTTCAATTAATAAGAATGTTAAGAATGCTAAAACCTATATCAGTCTTGACTACGGAACTATTCTGCCACACAAACATCTGCCGCGCTGTTTTTTGTTTTTTTTTTAAATATTCTTCAGACTCTTGATCCGCATCTTTTTTCTACTTTCGTTTATTTAATTAATGTTAAAAATCGTTTTAAATCTGAGTACCTATTATTATTATTGCTGTTTTGATTTATAGGGTTGTTGGCAACAAACGCTACACAGGAGCCCTTTTAACTCAGTCCTCAGGTGTTGGAACCTAAGTACTATAACTAGCCTCACACGTGTCAATCTTTTTAGGTTAGTTTAACATAACTCTAGTGACTAATTAAAATCTGATAAACTACGCAATTTCCTGTTAATACTTTAAAAAAACGAGAAACATTTTGAGATTGTGGTAAAATGCAAAACCTGCAACTACAACAAAATATACTATACTATTTTCTTAAATGAGGAATATTTAAAAAATATTTGTCATTATCTTCTGAAATATAACCTCGGGTTTCAGAAAGTTAAAGTAATTACCAAAACAATTATCCAGCTTTAGTTATCGACACATCCGAGCAATTATCGTAAACGCATATGACGTGTATTACCATGTTCATACGCAAAAAAGACTAGACGAAAAACATAAACCAAGCAGATTTACTTTGGTAAATACGTCACACTTTTTATACACTAATTTAAAATACAGTATCCTGGTTTATCACGTGTATTTCCATATGGCTTTGGCTGCTTTGATGGCATTAGTGAACATCCATTTCGCTTTTATGCAAACTGTTGACATACTAACATAGCAATCAAAACACGGTGTTATTACAAAAAAGATAAATACGTATTGAATATTTGCTTCAAAAAAGTTTGGGTACTTTCGTATTAAAACCACCGCGCTCGCCGAACATTCGACATCTTGCTCTTTTATCTCGCTTTGGTTAGGTTGGTTAGACTTGCGAAAAAGGATAACGCGAACTTGCCTCGGCAGCGGTCGGCGAGCGCGGTGCATTTAATACGAAAGTACCCAAACTTTTTTGAAGCCAGTATTCAATACGTATTTATCTTTTTTGTAATAACACGGCATAAGTGCAAATACTCTGCACTGTGAATTCGAAGTCGCAGCCGAGAAACATTGTAACATAAAATGCAACACATTCACCTTCAGAGAATGAAAAAAAAAACGAATTCTGTTCCGGGGGCGGACCCTCAATTTTTGAATCGATCAATATCGTAAATTTAAAGTGTCTGTACATTTTAGATTTTTGTAAAAAAACGTTGCAGGTGTCTAGGAATAGGTAATATAATACATTTCAATATTTTTTAGAAATGTCTGTCCGTCTGTCTGTATGTTTGTATGGCTACTCATCCCTGCCAAAGTACGGCGTTCACTAAAACCTTTCCAAGCAAATTATAAAGCATATCTTCGAGTAATGATTTCATTAAAATCGGTTCGGGCTATCATAAGTTATTGTAATTTTAATGACGGCGCGAATTAAGTACGAGAAAAAAGTAGATAGTAATTAGACTTAATACATTGATATAGCTTTATTAGTCACTGTTTTGTACATCAGGAAGTCGCGGGCACAACTAGTCTTAACTATAAATAATTACCTACGTATTTACATGAAACTTCTTTTGTCTTAGAACAAAAGATTCTATACACAACGCTGTTCCTAGTTACAACGCGGCAACGGTGAAGCAAAGAAAATGTCAATGTAACACGTATGCGACAGAGTAGGTTAATGTGTCCGTACTCTTACACCGACCGACCAATAGGTTGATTACTGATTGATTGCCAGTTGATGTAACATAATGATCGTTTGCACGACGTATGTTAAACATGTTTATGGTTTCATTAAGTTAATCGATTACGTTCGCTGTATTTGTTTCAACATACCTTTCCAATATGTTATAAAACGTTTTTAATTATAGAGAACTAGCCGACCCGTGCCCACTTCGTTGGGCGGTAATAGGCATTATCAAGCTACAACTTTTCTCTAGAACTCAATCATATATCTCTCATAGTTAAGGCAGCGTTCGTAAGAATCGTTTTCGTTCGACCATTTTTTCTCTGACTCCTCAGATATTACCCCCTACAACCTCACAAACTTTATCTCTTTATAATATTAGTATAGATAATTAGTTAATAGATTCTGCCCGCGACTTCGTACGCGTAGCAGAGTTATTTTGGGCTAAGACGCAGCGGAAGCTCTCATAAGGAAAAAAGCCTCGATTTTAAAACATTTCTCATTGTTGCTCCGTTCCTATTGGCCTTAGCGTGATGATATATCCTATGACACTCACAAATAACGTGGCTTTCTATTGGTAAAAGAATTTTCAAAATCGGTTCAGTAGTTCCTGAGATTACCCCCTACAACGTCACAACGTCACAAACTTCTGCATAACATCGCGTCACGTAGGACAGACACTTTAAAAAAGCCTCGTAATGGAACTAGACAAGCCTTGTAACTCGGAGGCCCCGTGCTACGGTTGATACAATGGTAGCTACTACACCCATATACTTTTACCATTTTTATTACGAATACACAAACGCTTTAGAGCAGTTTATAGTGTCTTGAAAGATTTAAAACTAATACGAGTAAATTATTTTTTAAATATCAAACATTTAATAGAAATAGTCTACTATTGTACAAATCAAACTCGGTTATCAAAAATGCGTACTTATATAAATATGTATGAAAATCTTCATATTTAAATTAAATAATTAAATTAAATACTTATCAAAATAAAACAAATAATAGAAACTAATGGATGATGAAAACAAGATACAGATATAGTAGTAAACGATAAAATGTTTAAAGCGGAATTATAATAATCAATTCGCTTAAAAGATTTAATAAAAATGTAGCACCACATATATAAGGCTTCTAAAAAGCAAGAGTTTAGTAGGCAGCAACTCCTATTAAAATATCGTCTCCGTCGCTTGGTAACGAAAACATTAGCTATGTGATTTGTATTAATGTTTAAGGTAGCAGCCCGCGTCGTGGATCTGCATTTAGCCAAATTTATAGTCGCCCTGATGCTGCTTTTAGTTTGATCTTACGCAAACCCACCGAGTAACAAATCTATGGAGTATACATGTATTTAATTTTCCTTAGACAAGTTACGAAAACGTGCCACTAAAGTCGCATGTGATCGGTTCGTTTGAAAAGAGTGTGAAATAATCAAATAATACATTACAGCTATCTGAAATAATCTTACATGGTAATTAATATTATAAATGCAACTGTGAGTTTATTTGTTTATTTCTTAGGCTTTCACATCCTAACTACTCAACCGAACATCATTAAGTTATAGAAAAAAGGAACAGGAAAGAAAAGGACATAACATAAATGTTTTTTCTTTTTAGATATAAGTTAAATCT
This sequence comes from Antheraea yamamai, assembly GCA_036509395.1. Lineage (NCBI taxonomy): Eukaryota > Metazoa > Arthropoda > Insecta > Lepidoptera > Saturniidae > Antheraea > Antheraea yamamai. The sequence goes on along the minus strand of AP028431.1, from coordinate 13,831,748 downwards.
AGATTAACGCGAGCAAAGCCGATAGCAAAGGTTAGTTTACTATATTTATAACCGCCACTGTAAAGAGGTACTGTTTGTGAATATGCTTATAGGAAGTAATTTCTGGAACTGGAAGGATTCTAAAAATTCCTTCAATAATTTTATGTTGTGATTCATGAATACGAAGACTCAAACGCTTGCTGGTTGAAATGTATAATGGATCTCAACATACTTATGGTCTTTATATTGGATGACAACTAGTAGAGAAAACACTTAACGTATGTACCATATTGCGTATAAAATAGTCTATTGCCATAAATCTTCAAGCAAGTAGGCAATCTCATTAATGTACCCGTGTACCATACAAAAGTGGTATTGAGCAGACGATTTTTTATAACAACTATTCTGTGTATGTGAAGAAGCATCACGCTTCATTAAATTAAGAAGATAAAAACTGTATTCGTTTTGTGATAACATTCCTGTTATCTACAAACTTAGAAAATCGACACAACCGACGTATAATATCATAACTGCACTAAAGTTTACAGTAGAAACATGTAAAAATCCATATACAATTTTTTAATAATCATACCGCCAAGTAAAAGCATATAATTATTTATAATAACTAACAGGTAATTAAATATCACTGAAATATTACTGCATAATAGATTACTCAATCTATTTGGAATTTTCATTTGGTCATACTGTAAACTTTGTCAAATGCGGTTACGATATTATACGTAGATGTCGAAATGCGCGGTGCTTTTTAAATTTAATATTCTTTCCATTTCAAAACGTAAAATTATATACATTAAAAATAGTATTTCGTTTCCTCATTTTGAATTATTGTCAAACGTGTACGTACAAGTGTCCCAAATCTATAAGTGCCGTCTGTCGCAATTATAACGGCTCGGATCCGTAATAAATTAGACGTCACACTTGTAGTATATAACAGAATACCTGTTTGTACGATCATAGTTAATATCTATACTAATATTAAAAAGAGGTAAGGTTTGTGAGGTTGTAGGGGAAAATCTCAGGAACTACTAAACCGATTTTCAAAACTCTTTTACCAATAGAAAGCCACGTTATTTGCGAGTGTCATAGGGTATATATTAACCCGAAAAATAAAAAGACTTGTTTGTGGTAGTCGGATTTACAAAGTAAGAAGTCGGAAAAAAATGGTCGAACGAAAACGTTTCTTACGAACGCTGCCTTAATTATGAAATATATATGATTGAGTTCTAGAGAAAAGTTGTAGTAGCTTGATAATGCCTATTACCGCCCAACGAAGTGGGCACGGGTTGGCTAGTTTTCCTTAATAAACAAATAATACGTGCTTATGTCACATATAATCAAGTTTAAAATACATAACATCCAAGTTATCTATACTACATCTAACAAAAAAAAAATGTAGTTGTAAACAAAATTTCACGATTTTATATAAATCACGTAAATCTTAACTGGTATAGAATAAGGTCCAATTTACTTTTTTATTTATATTCGACTAGCCCCTGCCCGCGACTTCGTCCGCGTAGTAATAGTTACTACTCTGGGCTAACGTTGACACACAGCAGAAGCTCTCAAAAAGAAAAAAACATCTCGATTTTGAAACATTTTTCATCTGTGCTCCGCTCCTATTGGCCTTAGCGTGATGATATATAGCCTATAACCATTCTCGATGAATGAGCTATATAACACGGAAAGAATTATTCAAATCGGACCAGTAGTTCCTGAGATTACCTCTTACTACGCCACAACGTCACAACGTCAGAAACTCACAACGTCACAAACTTTACCTCTTTATAATATTAGTATAGATGTAAATTTATTGAGATTTTCGTACCGAAAATGAGGCTGCTTTGCGCGAGGGGACTACGGAGAATTGATTTTCTTTAAATGGAAAACTATTCATTTTAAAACATAATAGACTGTACATCAGCGTTGAAGGTTCAACGTATCTGTAGTTAGTCATTATGTTTACCAAAGTTCAATAGTTTTGTGGTAATTCACACGGAGAAACCGTAAAATGGACCTTTTTAGAGAGCGCGTCCTTAAAAAAATAATTAAATTAAATGATGTTTATTGGTCATATTATCAAAAACAATTATGAATTCTTATCAATATGTAATGATATAATAACTGAGCTACAGCAACGCGTGGCCGGGTCAGGTCAGCTAGTCGAATTATATATAGTTGTCAAAATGTTAATCGTTAACTATTAATCCAAATTATTCTATAGGGTACGTCAAATAATATCGTTTAACAATAAACTCTCCGTGTTGGCATTAATCATTACATCATTACATAGTATAAAACAAACTCCCCTACCGCGTCTGTCTGTCTGTCTGTTCGCGATAAACTCAAAAACTACTGAACGGATCTTAATGCGGTTTTCATCAGTGGATAAAGTGATTCACGAGGAACGTTTTGGTATATAATTTGTCCAGGATTTTTTTATAATCAGGGCGGAACAACGTCTGCCGGGCCCGCTAGTTAATAATAAAATAAAATGTATCAATTATACTTACTAATCCTTTGTATAACAGGGAGTTTAAATATGAAATTGCGTTTTTAAAGCACTGACCAGTTTGAATTCAGATAAAACCTGTATGGATTCAGGTTTAAGAGTAAAACTTTTTACACATAAAAATTATATACTATTCTTAATTAAAGAATGTACGAAATAAGATTGTTCAGTTTTTCAATTATTTTTTAAATTTAGCTCTTACAGTGAAGGTGGATACAGCGATAATCAGATAATTTTGTAATACGCGTTCCGAAGTGGGACTAATGCCGCAGCTAATAAACGCAGTGTGAGTTTTTCATTTAACCGCTTTCATTGTGGAAACTTCGCCCTGAAGATTGAGCCACAAGGAAGACGAGCACCTAAGATAAATAAGGATTAATTGAAGGTAATGGTGGAAGCCGATGCGTAATTAACTAGGAAGGAATTATCAGCATGGTTTGACGTTAGCATACCCATAATATGGCCAATTGCAGCAAATCAGTAAAGTTATGAAACTTGAAATATGACTGCCTCTTGAGTTAGCTCATCTGCAGAGAGCGGCACACGATGAACCTTGCTTTATCCTAGTATACCGGTACAAAAAGAAGGTTTTGAACCAAATTGTAACGTGTGACGAAAAATGGTTACCTTACGAAAATTGCAGGCGAATAACGTATTGGATCAAACGCCACAACAATGTCCTAAAACCAAGCTTTCCCAATCAAGTTAATATTATCTGTTTGATAGTTACTTCATGACATGGATGTAATCCATTAGAGCTACCTCAGGTCTAGTTAAGCAACAACAGTAGATATCTACGATGAAGAACTCCGAAAATCCATTGCGAAACTCGTAGCAAAACAACCCCGACTCGTCAATCGATTTTCAGCATTGTTGGTTCATTATAACGCAATACCTCAGACTCCTCGAGAAACAGTTTTACAAACAAGACCTGCGATAGGAAACCATTCGACATCCTTCCTGTTCGCCGGACCTTAGCCCAATAAACTAGTACTTTTTCTGCGATTTGAACATTTTTTTTGCACGGATAAAAAATGACTTCCCAGGAAGCAGTTAAGAGTGCCTGCACACAATTTATAGAGTCCAAATCGTCAACAGATATATCGCAAAGGTTCAAACGATCTACCAATCAAATAGCAGAAATGTATAGATAACGGAAGTAAATACTTTGTTCAAATAAATATATTTAAACTTAAAAAAAAAACTGAAAGGGCAATTTCATTCCTTATAGCAAAACGAATCCTAAATTTTGTATCAAGAGCCCACATACAGATGAGTTGTAGAAAAAAAAAGATATTAATATTGACATATTTTATGATTCGTTGTCAAGTGTAGTGCCAGGAAGTCGGAAATAATTCTTAATTTTTTACTTTCAATAATGTTCATTTGCTAATTTATCATACATTATCTGTTAAATAAAGCTGAGACTAATATATAAGTTAACAAATAACTCATGAAAGTTATTTATAAGTATATATGAAAATGATTTCTTTGTTAGAAAAAATTATCAGATAATTGAGAAGTTAAAATATGTAACGAAGAAAAATGTCTAGATTTAAAAAAAATCTCTAACTCGATCACAACGGCATATGATACAAAAACACCTCGCCCATATACAGCTTTCGAAGAGAAATTACTTGAACTTTTTTAAGATTACTGCACTATAATTTCTTTCACCATTTCTAATCTAAATTCGTTATTCTATATAATCACATAGTACATACGTAAATTTAAAATCGTGATTTCAAGCGTGTTTTATGACTTATAAGTATTATAGTTGAAATAGCAGCCAGAATAATGTCTACTTTGGACGTGATTAAGTTTTAAAATCCAAAATGTTACTAAGTTATCATTGAATGATTATTATTATGTATGTTTAATAATGCGAAATTACATGAATGAAATAGTGCATTGTTTTTTAAAAGACAGATTTGTAAAATATACTACAAAATTAAAACACTTATAATTTTAATTAAAAAATGGCAACACAGTGCAATAATAAAGGATCCCTGAGGAATATTCACATGGAATAGAAATAGCCACTATTGTAAAGGAAAATTGCATTGCGACAAATTAGTTGTAATTCTCTCGGGCACGATTATTGTCGCAAGTATATAAATACAGATCGTTTGATTCCAATATATTTTAATATTTCATCTTAAATTTGAACGTAAAATTGCACGTAACTGATTTATAAAAAGAAAAACGAAGACTCAAACATTACTGTAGTTATCCTAAAACTATGGAGCATAAATCGCGGTGATTCACAAATGAATATTTTAAACAAATATTTCTGATGTGAGTAAACTACAAAACGGTGTGTTTATTTGACGACGAAGGACATCAGTGGACAAACACGCTTTATTTAAAGATCAGGATACCGAACGCTATAAAGCCTTGTACCTACCTGATCACGATTACGTCATTTTATGTACAAAACGACGATTAAGTTGGTGACTTAAGTATCATAAGAAAAGAATTGCGTAACTATAAGCTCGCTTATATGTAACAGTGATAATTACATTACATTTTAGGTAAACTATAAAAAACCGATATTAATATTTATTTGAAACATTAACTTTTCTCGCAACACATGCATCTTAATAATGCACATACTAGAAATATATCATCTATAATAATATTATAAAGATGGAGGGTTTATTTGTTTGAACGCGCTAAACCCAGGAACTACATTTCCGGATTGAAAAATTCTTTCAGTGTTAGATTGCTCACTTACATAACATAACATCACGCTAACACCAATAGGAGCGGAGCACTAATGAAGAATGTTTCAATATCGTTTTTTTTTTCTTTTGAGAGCTTCCGCTGCGTGTTAGCTTTAGCTCAAAGTAACTATTCTACGCGGACGAAGTCGCGGGCTGAAGATAGTAGTTTATAGTTTGGGTGCTTCGATTTTCAGGACCAATGTATATAATAAAGACATGAGTATAAGTGATTTTCGCAAGATACATTTGGCTATATTACCTTTTTTTATGTATTGACAAGTATTTTGTGCATCCGGTTTGGAAGATGTGAGTTAGATGTTGTAATAATAACTTCGGCGTGGCTCTATCATCTCTATTTTCCCTCCCCCTACCGTCACCCCCCAAACACAGGCTGGCAACACACTTGTGACTCCCTTGGTGTTGCTAGTGTCTATGGGCGGTTGTGATCACTTAACATCAGGTGACGCACCTGTTCGTTTGCCTCCTATGATATAAAAAAAATCGTCTCGTATCAGATAAATCCTGTCAAATAAAAAAAAATTAAACAAGTTTTGTAAATCGAGATTGTCAATGGCAGGGGAAAGCCCGAGTTCGGTAAAATACCAACCTGATACAATTTAAACAGTACCATAGAAATGTCGGGGCATAGCGAAAGTGGTTCCGTGCGTAGATCCAAAAGCGCGAACCAATCTGGGACCGCTGAGAAAATAACTTTCACGGTACATTTCCAACGTTCTGTTACTAGCGCTATCACAGGGACGGCCACGAGCAATTCTGTACAAGTGCCGACGATATAGTCGCTTCCCGTTACTCTGATTATTACACGAAAACGTTTATCTCCTCAGATAAGATTATCGTAGCCGAGTAATACATCCTGTATATTTACGTATAATATTGTCTTAAATGCCTAACCGATGTCTTATGTAATACTAGCGAACCCGGCGGACGCTGTCACACCCTGATAATAACAAAAAAACCTAGACAAATTATATACCTAAACGTTCCTCGTGAATCACCCTATCTACTGGTGAAAGCCACATTAAAATCTATTCAGTAGTCTATCTATGAGTTTATCGCGAACAGACAGACAAACAGACGCGGTAGGGGACTTTGTTTTATACTATATAATGTAAATATGAGTATTTACGAAATTAATAAACTGAGATAACGCTTAAAAAGTTACATTAGTCACATTCAATATTAGCGCAGACTACGTCTGTGCCTATAAACCACAGTTCTAAAAGAAATCAAACCTGCCAAATTCATAAAACTAAAATTAGTTCGCGGCTTCGCTCGCGTTATGTGGCTATTGATAATAATATACACTTCATGTTACTCGCTTACAATGTAGCTTTCTGTAGGTGAAAGATTTCCTTTTAATCGGTTAAGCATTTTTTTAGTTTATCCATTACAAACACAAAAATCGTCCTAATAATATTCGTTTTGAAGCTTAGAAAACGAAATGCGCTTCGTTAAAGATAAGCTCAATTGTTATAATATATTACTGGCAACCACAGGTGAGTTCGTCCGCATTAAATAACAATATAAACCTTTATTAAAATATAGTTTAGCGTCCTTCAGTGGCGACTTGTAGTAAAATTGGCATTATGAAGACCTTGAAAAATCGTTCAAGTGTACATACTAATTTTTATGATCGATGAAACGCTGTCGAAATTTATGGATCTCAAATATACCAACAACCATTAACATATGTCCATAAGATTATACCACTTCATATTCGTAGAAAGAACTCTGGCATCGTATTTCTTTTTAAATTACTACATGGAATCACAGACTCTCCTCTTTACATTCTTGAAAGCTTGAACTTTGCGATTCCACTTTTGGGCAGTCGCCTGCGTAACAGAAAAACTTTTTACTTGCCTCATTGTAATTTTTTTTATCTATTAATAATAACTGGCCGTATTCGCTACTCTTCACTTATTTCATTATTTTTTTTGTAATCTAACAAAATTGAGCTTAACTCATTATTAATATTATTTGATGTAGCCGGTAACACATTGCACGTGCACACCTTAAACTAGGCTCTTTCGTATGCCAAATTGTAGCCCAATATCTTGTTTAATGTTATGCTGCCGTCAAATATATAGAAAAAAAAACAAACAAAATTATTTTTGACGTGGTAACACTACACAATACAGTTATTATAATTACGTGACAGTCGTCACCGCTTAATAATTTAAATAAGCGTAACAGATATTGAATAATTTTTGTCAATGCCTTTGACACTGGCCGGTTATGGTTTTATACTTATGTGTTAGCATTAATCTTTAGTAGAAGTTACTATTAGCAGTCTACCAAAATACTTAAATATGGTGCAATTAAACGTACACATTTTAAGTTCTTTGTTTTAATCTGCATATTGTTTCCGATGCGTAAGTATTACTGGGAGGTATTTTTTCTTTGTTCTGATAAGGCAAATGCGTTGGCCAGTACCAATGTTTTGTTTCATTAAATAACTTCTAAGTTTGATATAAATTACATATTTATAACTATTTAATTATTCTTACTTTAGATACTTGTTTTAAGGGATAAACAACACTATTAGACTCATTATCATTTTACAATAACAAAATCAATGCGCAATACTTGATGGTAAGTTAGATCTAATATGGCGAAGATCAAGGTTAGTGTTTTTAATAAAAAAATAAGAATTATTCAAATGAAGGATATATTATACACAATCTGATTGGATTTCTCCAACGTTATACGTATACGTTATATGTATTTTGCACGTTATAAGTTTGCACGTTTATATTTGTCGGCCTTTCTCAGTGGCATCTACAAACGAGGTTATTCAACGGCAACGAGCGTGTTAATGCAAATTATAGTAAATATATACACATAGATACTTGTATTTATGTGTAGTGGAGTGAACAATCTATTGAATTGTAAAACAGTAACGGAAACCGAGTTACGTACGGGTACGTCAGAGTAATGATATCGAGAAATAATAATTACTTCATGTGATGATTGAATTTATGTGAATCGGAAAGTATAAACTACAATCGAGTAACTGTTTGCAATTATTTACCACTGCGTCTAGTACCAATAATTATTATAAGAAAACATTCAACCTTTGTCGGAGAAACTCATCATTACAAAAGATAATTACTATTGTCTATTACATATTAAGGTTTCTTTTATATATTGTATATTATAGTCGTGTTGAATATGTTAAAACCGATTCCACTTGTAAGGAAATAACAAACGACATATGTTAGGGGATATTATATATCGTGCACCCTTATTTGATACTTGGTTTATAAAGTTAGGGTGATAATTACCTTCAACCCTTCATATTATGAGTCTATTAAATCTACTCGTAAAATATGACTAGCGCTACATCTCTATAGTTTTTAGTTTTCAGTTTGTAGAAAGGAAATTAAGTACTTATAATTTATATTCAAACTTTTTTCGCAGCATAGTCGATGTTTTTATTTAAAACTAGCGGACCCGGGGGTCGTTTTCCCGGCTGATAATAAAAAAAACTTGGACAAATTGTATGCCTAAACCTTTTTCATTAATCAATTTATTTACTGGTGAAAACTGCATGAAAATCCGTTCAATAGTTTTTGAGTTTATCGCGAACAGACAGACGTGGCAGAGGACTTTGTTTTATACTATGTCATGAAGATATAATATAACCGCTACAAGTCGAACTTCAACGGAGACGCCAAATAATTCGAGTTTATAGAGTTTTCAGTTTATGAATAATTTTAACTTAGGCAGATTTTGTAAATATTCGATTTGTAAAGGTTTAAGATTCATTCCTATAAATTTTGAGTTGAGATTGTTGGCAAATTCTTAAAATCAGTGACTTTTTTTATACTTCGAGCTATTGAGGTAATTAGTGTCAATCGAGTTAGTAGGTTATAAAATCAAACATTGCTATGTTCGAGGTACAGAGGTTCTGTTTATTTCGTGCTATGGCGGTTTTGAAGATTAAATCTAGATAAAAGTACTATTCCCGAGGGATACGTCAAATTTACATTAAAACAAGTGAAACCACGGACAAAACTAGTATAACAATAATATTTAAAAAATCATTCTCTCATTTATCTTGTCATCATTCCCTACGCATAATACATTGGTAAAATTAATAAAAGTTGGGAGGTACTAACTTAGTTGATGTGACTTACATTATATATTCTTTACTCGTGTATACTTATTATATAGAAATAATTTTTCTCTTGAAAGGTTTGACTTTGAATAGACATTTTTTTTTCGATTTGGTGAGAACTAAACAATGCATCATATTATTTACTTTTATACTTATAGAAGTGGTTGAAAAACAAAGATTTGTACAATTATCAAGATTTCAAAAAACCAAGGTTCATGTTAATTAAACGGAAAATTAACAAGACTAAATAAAACACAGAAATCACCGTTAAAATAATTTTCATACATTATAACGCGCTATCCAGCATACAATTATGTCAAAATAGGTAGTCCGCTGAAACTGTTAAAACCTTGCTAGGTATTGACCTAGCTATTGAGCGTAGTCAGATCGAAAAAAAAAGTGTATTCAAATATATACATGTAACTAAAACAGTACTATTATAGTAAGGAAGTAAAACTGTAAGTTTGTACAAAGCAAGATATTGTAACCTCCGTTGTCTATATGGGCAGCACGTGACACCGTATAATTTACATATCCACACCTGACTTGAATTTGAATTATTGGTAAAAAGTATATTTACTGCCTATCACACAACACATCTTCACTACAAAAAATTTGAAATATTAGAACATGTTTGGATAAACAAAAAAAAAGAAAGAAAATCGGTTGAGAAACAGAGGAAGAAGATTAACTATTTTGTCTCTGACTATTTATACATAGATTTATTTGTAGTGTATTAAAATAGAACTTAATCCGCATCTGAACGAGGACTTATACTACAAAATGGTGATATAACATTTGATAAGTAAATAAAATTTGCTATTGTACGCAAGTTTTGAAATTCATCACGTTAGTGTATTTTAATAACAAACATTTACGGAATAATAATAATACAAAGGTAAGAAAACCCGAGCAGTGTTATTTTATATGCCGATTATTCCCGAAGCAGGTTTCAAAAGTATCGCCAGTATAAAGATTTACACACTTTAACATTAGAGATAAAAATCGTAAAAACTCAGTACACTAAATTTCCCTTTTAACGATAATTAAAAACTGATTTTGTTTAAATATTTGTAAATGAAATGGTAGGTAATAGTTGTGCATAACAAGCAAGATATTAAGTTATAATAAATCATGACTCATTTCAGTTGGTTCAAGATTTATTTATGAATGACGTAATAATTTTCAGTCCCTAACCTCAGACTATGATAGCTATCGATGTCAGATACGCACAAAATAATATAAAACAGAGAGAAAAGATAATATAATAGTTGCACCAAGCAAATATAGTAGTATTACACTAAGTAACGTTATAAAGTATGTTATTCAGCTGTTCCAAATACTGTTAGGCATAGAGATACGTAATTAGCTTGTAAAAATAATAAAACCTTGAAAGGAATCGAATAAGTATAAAGTCATTATCGGCGCTACGATAAAGATATTTGTTAAAGGAGAGTAAACTCTAATGTTGTGAGTTAAGGCTGATAATGTATTCCTATCAAAGCTGCAGCGAAACAGGGGGTGAAAGAGAGGATGCCGCCGATACAGCCCCTCCACTGGCAGCCGCGGCCGTATCGATCGCGTTCGCTAGCCGTGGCCGCCGACTAGTTTCTACGTCAAAGGTTGACTGCGTCATTGCGAATCCCTTTTCTAAGAGCTATATAATGGATTCAGTCCAGATTCATATGAATCTTTTTAAATTAGAGGCCATTAGCGTATATTGAGACTGGTTTTAACGTGATTAGATATCAAAATCGAATGATTCTATAGCAATGACCGACTTAAATATTTTAAAGGAAATAAAAATTCGCTTTTAATAATATATCATTTTATAGTCTCTAACTTTTCACTCTATACAAATGTGCATCTTCATTTCATCCCCTTTAAAGAGTATTTCAAAAGTTAATTAATTACCTTTTCATGTATTTGTAATGAGATATTACGCATTTTCGCCTTTCTGAAGAGACTGTAATAAAATAACATGGATTTTCATGCAGCAATTTTGACTTTTCACTGAATCAAGGATAACAAAGTCGTATCGTACAATTTTAATAAACCTTTTTTGTCCAATCCTTTGTAACTTTACGATAATTCCTGTGTAAAATTTCAAATATTTTACTCTTTTATACGTCGGATTTTAACACCCGTGTCAATGTGGCCGAAGACATTATATTTAAAAATAAAACAAACTCTCCAGAGCAGGTACTGGAGCACATTTATTTCGGTTACAGATTTTCAGCTTGAGGGTATTATAAACTAGCCAGATGAGAGTTTAATGTCCTACCGCCATTGTATGTTTAAATCGTGTACTAGATATTCTTTACAGAGAAAGTTCAGACATATTGTACGATTCCAGTCCATATCGATTGATGCTATGTTCGAATACGCTACCATGGACGCCAAATTAAACCAATTATTAAACCCTCCTATGACATGGGGTCCTTCAAGCGCAACGTGAAGAGATACATACGTACACAGGCCGGCATGACAGCAGCGACCGGCGATGGATAGTATGTCTCTCGGTGGTCGCCATTGTTTTTAGATTGTACTGTGCTTACCATCAGGCACAGTACAGTCATTTTGCCGAGCTACAATAAAAAAAAATTGCGTCAATTGGTTACTTATTCGTCCTAAACTATACATGTCACTTCTGCGTAGATAGACAACTAATTAATTACAACACCAATTTACTAACAACAAGATATAAATAACTGAAGTGTCTTTAATGAAATTTGGCTGCAATAACTTAAAATCGGTAAAAAATATTTTTTTTTCATCTAAATAACACATGTGGTCCTCGAGTAAAACAAAGGCCTTTTGTTACACGTAAACACAAAGTTCCCGTTACAAACTAGTAAAAAAAAGCTTATAGCCCTTTGCCCTTAACTAATGAGTAATTAAATCACTAGTGCTTTGTACTATCCATTAGAAACATGTTTTAGTCCATAGTTATTACTGTTTTCGAACTACTTATTAGTAGAAATATGTTGCTATTTCATATTTACTCCGGTTTCTGTTAATCTTTCGAAAGCAGTCAAAAACTTGGCATGTTTTAATGAAATAAAACCAACGTACGTCCCTATTTAATAATATAAAATGTATATTTGCTTCTTGTACAATGTACGAAAAATATTCCGAGGGTTACCATACATAAGGGTTGGAGTAAATATAACACAGGGAACTGTTATAGCGGGGGAGTAAAATGTCATGATCGCATTATTATATCGCTCGGAAGAAAGGTCATGTACGATAACGTTAAACGTATAAAATTATACATTCACACCCTGTATACGTCCACACGTCATATTATGATGCTACACGACTCTGTCTTAAGTAATACGAGTATGTTACATTTTTCTTTACACACTTCGTTTGATGTAACAGAGACACAAAATATAAATAGTCCCGTCCCAAAATAGAAATACATTTCAGATTTTCCGAGGACTAATTCTTTCTCAATGTTGTCTTGCGCTTTCCGTGAAGATAGGACTAAATCAACGAATGTTTATTTTTATCGTGAGGTATTTTATTCTTATTAGAACATCTACTATATAATGTTGTAGTATAGAAGTAAAGAAATACAATCTCGGCCACTGTAATTAGATTATATTCGTTAGCAAAAAATTTCAAATACATTCCAAAGTATGCCAACCAACAATCTAATTGGATTTTTAAATCCATAAAGTGTAACCTAGTTTGGTTACAAGCTTTAGGTAGTAACTAAAAACGGGCCGAGACTTCGTACGTGTTAATTACATAACTTGAAAACAATATAACCATCAGCCTGAACGTAGCTATCTATTGTAGTAGAGTATAGAGTAGAGATCTAGACTACACCTCCTACAATCATATTCATAATCTTGTACATCTTTATACTAGGAATGTAGACAAGCAACTATATAGCAATTAATCTTTATCCGGTTAAAAAAAATTCTCCTTTGTTTGGCGACCAATGTTTTTTTTTTATATTGTTTAGTAGCTATTGATAAACTTTAGCATTATCAATAAAAGAAATCGAGAAAAGAGGTTTTTTGAATATACCTACATATTCAATGATTATAGCGGTCCAGTCTTTGCCAAAAAAGGTAGTAATGTTGAAACTTACGAAAATAATTAATTATGGTGGATCTTCGACCAATAGACAATAAAACTAGTAGAAATAAATAGATTAGCAGCCGTTCGTAACTTTGTACGCAATGATTACAATATATAACTTATAATATAGTAACACTCACGGATCATGTAGTGTCTTATTAATGAAAAAAAAATCAGAATTAGATATGTAGTTCTGGAGATTATCTTTTATCCAAACTCACAAACTACATCTCTTTATTATATTATCTTTATTACTAAGAGACGATTATTATTTCCTTCAAATTCATCTTACTCGTAAAATTCTCACTTATGCAACAAGAATCAATGGGAAATATAATCATCCAAAGAATCATGGTCGTTTAAAATAAAACCATTCATAAATAATAAATTGCCTTAGATGTTAGTCCTTGTTATTGCATTCCATTTGACCCTGGAGCTTAATTATTATTTACTACCGTTCGTATTTTATGTTAAAGACAACTAATCAATTTACATTATTAGGATGATGGAAGGTTACGCGAAGTTATTCAGAGAACGAGGCACGCATGCAGCTGAATAACTAACATCGACCGGGCGAAGACTGCATTCCTTACGATACGAGAGTCGTCGGCTGGACGACGGGTCTTAGACCTTACAATTGCTATCGTTCTGCAATTATCGATGAGAAATTTACCCTCATTTACTTCTGCGATACTTGAGAAATCGCTTAGAATTTAAACATATAACAATTTGACTCCTAAAATTCAATATTAAAAAGAATTATGCAAACCACTCTACAATTACGAATTACACTACGTAACGTTTTAATATCACGTTCAATGTTCTGTAAAAAGTAAATAATGGTAATGCATATTCAAAAACACAAAAAAATTATACGAGTTTGTTCCGAAAGAACGTTACAAAATAGAATGCACTGTAACAAGATATTATAACATCTGCACAACTATACTGAATGAGAAATAATGCGAAATCGATTGACATTTTGATAAGAGGATATAATAACTTGTCAGTATATTGCGCGCCTTAAACAATGGGCCAATAAGAACAGGTTGACATTGATTCAGTGTCGTATCTTGATCACAATATGCGCGAGTCACGCTCTTCCGCGCGTTTGAGTGCGTTATCAATTGCAGGTTATTTCATACGAAAGAAACGTAAATAACATGAACATTTATTATATAAGACAACCTGTTATGTTTAAACTAAATTTTGAGAGTAGATCGAATATTTAATTTATTTACAATTTATATCCATCAACTTGTCAACAGCATTCACGAAAATCGATTTCTGTCTAACTAAACATTTAACAACCGCTTTCTCATATCTAGGCATTATATAAGACAGATTATGATCTTGATCGATTATAGTAATAACAAGGTGTGACGTAAGCAGTTTTTGCTGTCCGTATTCAAACGTTGAACAACTCTCGATTCGACCTGGTTCATTCAGAGTCGATGCCAGGTCCCGTGAAACTTGCTTAACAAAGCAAGCCATACATTTATTATCTTATAAATTTAAATAAATAAGAGGTACTATATTGGTAAACGGATAATTTTATCTCAATTATTTTTCTAATCTACAATTCCTTTTATAGTATAATTTTAATGTGCAAGATTTGCGTAACATTGAGAAATTATCATTTATTTTTAAACGGTTCATCAACTGACACCTGCCACATACTTGCGTGTGAGATAAAAATAAAACTATTCAAGGATATCCGCTCGATGCAGGCGCTACTGAAAAACACGCACTACTCTACACCATAGATTGTATATAGGCTTATAACACGGTACGTGTCAATGACCAGACCAAACTTATTTTAATGAATTACTGTTATCTTAAGACTTTAAAAACTAAGCTGTGGATATACAATTTTCGGTTGGTTGTTTTTCTGGATCAGCCATTGGAACATCTATCTACCTACCTACCTAGTGCTTTGCAATACGTGACAAGTTTGTAAGTCAGCATAAACATCGAGGGATCACCATATTGACGGTGAAAAAATTGACAAACGAGCCTTTAGCAACCTTTATGTATTAGCCAATTCATTTTTAATTAATCAAATTTTTAATAAATCACTGCCTATATCATTGTGATTGACGTAATTTGTACTACTGTACTACATTTACTATGGCAAGACGTATTCTGCCGAACTCATTTAAAGTAATATATGACGACTTCTTCTTTTTCTTTTTACCCTTATCCCAAATAAGTACGGTCGGTGCAACATGTTTGTCATGTTGTGGTATATGATTTGGCTTACATCTGGCTGACATCAACCCTCCTTGGGATTACTTTGTTGCACCATTGTACTTATGATTATCATCATCATTACATAATATAAAACAAAGTCCCCTACCGCGTCTGTCTGTCTGTCTGTCTGTTTGCGATAAACTCAAAAATTACCGAAAGGATTCTCATGCGGTTTTCAACAGAGGATAGAGTGATTCACGAGGAACTTTTTAGTATATAATTTGTTAAGGATTTTTTCATAATCAGGGCGTGACAACGAATGCCGGGCCCGCTAGTTATTATATAGTTACGAAGTCTGAAATAAAAGTAAAAACTAAAGTAAGTCTGTAATAAAGTAATATCTGACGACTGTTTTATTTAATTCATATTTTTACTATGATGCCGATACGAAAAATCAATTGCCGAATGTATGACTGGATGTTGAATGTATGACTGACTTTGACTGAATTTAACTCCAGAATGGCTATTTGGCTCATTCTTTTTTCGTTTTGTTTGTAATTGTCAGAACTAGATTTATATGAAAGAAAGTGTTGGAAAAAGTACGTAAAAGTGAAAAAGTTGTGTTAAAAAAATCTCTATATAAAAAACTAAGTTAGATAGAAGGCAGTATAGAATTCTTAAAAAATATTGACAGAATTGACATATTCACGTTCAATTGACGTTTTATTTAATCACATAGTTGTACTGTAAAGGGGAGATTTTGGTTCATTTTGTTCGGTGGTACACCAATGCGAAGCCGGGGCGTGCGACTAGTTATACCATATATAGTATATACGAGTGCACGTCCAGTGGTCGAACTTCGACCATAGAGACAGGAAAATCTTCGTTCAATTTTTTTAATTGATAACACTAAAGCTCGTCAGTGGCTACAAAATAAAAAAGAATGAAGAAAATCGGCTGCCAAACAGAGGAGGAAGATTTTCTTAACCGTTACTCCACTGGCTATTTATACAAAAATTTTTCTTGAATTCTTTCATATTTGTTAACTTTCATAATAAGTACTGCTACCATTTTAAACGGTATTATTAATGAGTATTCAAAGGCGGTCATTCCAAAACCATTATCTTAATGGTTTAACAGGAAACTTTTAATAACTTTCATTTAATATGTTACATAATATGAACGTTTTAATTTGAGCAACCTGATGTTTGTATTGGTATGAATAACAATAGTGTGTGAAAATCGTGACTACATCATTGTATCTGTGAAACGAATACCTGTGTACCTTTCACCTCGGGCATGGCTAAAGTGTATGGGAACGATAATGTTAGACAAGGGTCTTTTAGGTCACGAGTTCAGGGCCACAAGCATAAATCGATAAAAAAAATTATTCAATTAAAAAAAAAGACAATTTATCGATTGAGTAAAATATTGAAATTTAAAAGAATGGATGTTGTGAGCGATTAATAAACTCCGGGGTTTTTATCTAAATCCGCCTAGCTAGAGCTACCACAGTCAAGTTGAAAGTCTATGCACCCGTTAGCGTGTTCCGGCAGCAGTACTTGAGACCCAGTCCCCTTTAGGTTCGGCTTGATTATTATCTAAAACCAGGTCGTAGTTTAACATCAAATGAAATTGTGATCAAACGCTAAAACATATAAAGTATTAAAAAAAAACTCCCAAAATTGCCTAACCTTTTTTTTTCTCGAACTGACTACGCTATTGATCTAGCGAGGTCTTAACAGCTTCACCGGACAACAAAATGCCTGACCGTTTCGATCACACTGAATGTTGGGAAAAGTGTTACTCATGAAGGTTTTTATGCTATCCATTTTACTACAACTATCCACTAGATAGCGCTGCAATACATCGACTTCTATACCACTGAACTTATCATCATGAAAATTAATACATGTAGATATTTGAACTTACACTATTTACACGATATCTATTTCGCTATAACTTCTATAACTTACTATTTACCAACACAAATAATAAATCCCTGCAGAGCCGCGAATATAACAAGTAGCGTTTATAAGCAACCAGTCAATACCCGCGACTTCGTCAACGTTGTCCTGCGCATGTGGAACACAGTTTTCCCCATTTCTCCACGGCAAGAAAATACACATCGTTGAACGCTTAATATTTATAAAAACAGTAGTTTTTTTTATTTTTTTAAACTGTATATCTAATTAAAGATATCATGATAGTTATGCATTTTGAATTTGTAAAATATTTGAATACTGGCTGATACCCGCGAATTAGTCTGTGTTATTTATTTTTTTAACAATGTATTTTATGCAATAGAATAAAAAAAAAACAATTGAAAACAAAAATATACTTTAAAAGAAAACATCGCTGAACTCGTAGCGCTCATAAACATCGTAGTTTCTTAAAACTTTAATAGCCATGTATTAATTTAGAATATTGCGTTTTTTAGATTAAAGGACTAAGAAGTGTCACTGAAGTACAATAAAAAAAAGATCGAAATCTATGTAGTAGTTTGATAGAAGATAGATAGTTATCGTGAGCGTTGAAATCATTAATTGAATTTAAACCCGTAACTGGGTTACCAATGTGATAGTTTTCTAAATGACTATAATTACAGACAAAAGTTTAACATTTAATATTGGTCACATGAACATAATTGTACAATAATGATGGCCTTTAATGGTTCATGATGAAAGCTGGTTCATCAACATTACGCGGAGGAAGGCGGTGCTGGCGCTACGGGGTCAACGACATGGTCGTACAAAACCCAACTGTCACTTTCAAAGGTCGACTAGCATGTAACATAGCTCCAAAAAATGCCAATATAACCGACATTTACTTGCATATGTACCTAAACTTATGACATTATTTCTCCTCTCCATTTACTCGGAAAGATAAAGAGAAAAAAAGAGCAGAAATTACACGGAATGTGTTAAATATTTAAAAACGATTATCTCAAATGTTTCTTGCATAATTCTATATTCTTCAGATTCATACTCGTTTACAATATTACGTTAATATAAAAAAGAGATCATAATCTGAAAAAAATTATATCATTAACAGGAAATAATAACTTTCAAATATTTCTAGTGTTTATTTTTCATATTTCGCTCGTTACGAAACTGTACCTAGACTAAATAATCGGTTTACCTGCGTAACAATTTGTACGAAGAACACATGCTTCATCTGTGAAGCCTTTGGAACTACGAAAACTGCTGACGGGATCTACTATCGATAGTCGTACTTGTCCTAAATCGCACTGTAGTTGCCGCAATACAACACGGTAATTTTATCCAGATAGATGTAAAATAAACCTATCCAGATAGATGTAAAATAAACCCTAATAAGAAACGTGTTATGATATGTAAATATTTTTATAGTCGAAGGTGCGAATATACCCTTATTCAACAAAAAGGAACACGCCTACATACTAGTAAAAATATTCATTTCCTTCCCCTAACGTATCTGAAAATTTTGCAATTTTATACCATAAAAAATATGTAAATAGTGCGTTATTCAACCTCCCCACATGATTCTTGTGTTGGAAATAAGTTGTTTTACAATCAGGCAACAAATAAAGAAAAAGTTTTTATACATATTCAAATTAGGATTTAATAAGGCACTAAAAATCATTACATATCATTCTAGCAATAACGCATATTTTATATAAAATGTGATGCAAAAGTGTTCATACTTCTATCTAATTAAACAAATTCTTATTTCGTGTAAATTTATAATAAGGATTTAGTATATTTTGTCCAAAAAAATTATATTAGGGTTTTGAATCCCTATTAAAATATCAGAATATAGTAAAATTTAGTTTCTATAGCTAAATACGGACGCTATTACGATTATCAACCATACAAGCTAGCGTACAGAGATAGTATTCTATTAACATAAATGATTACGAATAGAAAAAGCAAGTCTAAGAGTGTCGCAGACAATGGACAGTTTAAGAACCGTTCAAATAATTCAATCATTGAAATTTAGTACCACTTTGTAACAATGAATACAATTTCGGGAAAGTGTAGCAAAAGAATTGGTAAAATAAAATAACATTGCATTAGTGGGATGACCTTGTTGCCTCCGCAATATTTGCTTGATCGAATTAATTGAAACTGAATTTTGTTGTTTTAAAAATGCAAGCAAGCATTTTTAAATTACTGCTCATTCTGCAATTACATTCAAAAATTGATACAGACGTACTTAGAATTAACGATAAAAAATCAAACAGAAAACCGTAAAGATCAAGTCATTACTTAAATTACAATAAACAAAGATTATTGCGTTTCACCCTCGATTATATTAAAAGCCGTTAAAGCAACTCATCCTGTCTCGTCTATTGATAAAAAATTCTCGATTACCACAATCTAGTAATTCGTCAGTGCAATTACTTCCTAATCCGTAAAATGGCAGTGTTAATGCAAGAAAAAATATATGCGTAGTAAGTTTTACTTTGCATTTTAATATATATTCAAAATTTTGCCTAACCCAATAATCTATAGTATACAGATGAGAAAGACATAGTTACTTTGAAGTTCAAAATATCTGAACGTATCGGCATAGCACTATGACCATTTGATGCGTAATTCTTCGTAGACGGTTCTAGGCTCCGTATTTTTTGGATTCGATTGGCTTTTTGCCATTTTTTTATTGCCCGACGGAGATATAGATCTTTTACATGTTTAATTTTAAGTAACATTTTTCTTTGACAAAGAAACCAATACCAATTGACTATTAGATATTGATATATACCTATCTGAATCGGTATTCTGCAACTGCTATTAATACTATATTCCAAAATGTTATAACAAATATTATTCTTTAATATCAATCTCGTTATCATCATAATGAAAACCATTTTAAAATATTTATTACATTTATAATTACGTTATAATTGTAATAAGGTTAAATGTTACTTTATTTTTACTTACAAATAATGAAGAAAACCCGAAAGCCACGTCATATTATAAATAATATACAATACATATATTGAAGAATATTAATTAAATAAATAGGTTTGCATGGAATTTTATAATTTTAAAAATCTATGGTGCAATGATACTTTGTATTTTTATTCATCTTGAACATTATACGTATATCTTGAACATATGTGAGGTTTCTTTTTCTAAATAAATATAACTAAATCAAAGCCATTTCGTTTTCGATAGCATGTCTACCCATTAGGTGGTTATTCAATGGGGTGTATGTATTACCTCCAAACTTCAAAGCATCTTGATGCGATAAAAGCGTTTATAAGTTTGGCTTTAATTTGGCCAGGATAATGAGTTATTTTATTTATTTAAAGGTTGGTATTATTGCTTTTAAATTTAAAAAAAAAATCTGTTCATATTAATCGTTTCCACACTGTTATATTATAAAAAAAATTATCAATTGTATTCTAATAATAAATTGATGCAGAGACTGTTGAATTCTTTCCTACATGTATGATCATAGAGATACTAATTATTGTATACTTACAGCTCCTCTCGTTGCCGTTGTGACAACACCATTTTCATCGTGGTCGGGTGACGCTTTGAGGCGGCGGGCCCGTGGGGTTCACTGCACTAGAGTCTCACTGATTCACGCGGGCGACGGCAGGAACGCTGTTGCCATTATCACACCTGTTCACACGAAAATGCATATTGAAAAGCACATGAACAAATCTAACTAACGCAATATCGATACGTCCTAATAACATAGGAGCTAGGTGACAGAGTTATTTTAGGGGAATGTCGACTATTTGGGAAATAAATATATATCTGCACCTTTAACTGCATAGTTCTAATAAATATTAAGATCGTCAGTTAATCATTCATCATATAAAAATAATTGTCACGTAATGTTAATATTTTTTTATTACAGTAGATTGTAACCAGCTGTCCATTGGCCCATGAATGAAACGGAAAAAATCCAAAAACTCTTGTGATTTAACTCATATTAATCATTACAACTCCTATGGTTGGTAGCCAAGCGGCTTTTAGGAAAAGCTCTGCCACAATACTGTGGTTTCATCACAAGTCCTTTTCCTTACCTAAAACTCGGGCTCATCGTATTAATAGATGCAATATGCGAAAATACCAGTGTTAGCATTTTAGCTTAATTTACTTCAAAAATGTTTTTTTTAAACATTCTAAAGGAATTATATAAACTTTTGCTCAGCACCCAGTGAGATGATAAAGAGACGGAAATCAATTCCACAATGTATGGTTCATTTGTTAATGATATTCTATGTCATAACTTTTATATTAAATAGCATAATTTATGTTAATTAAACAAAAAACATAGTCATGGCAAGAGAAACATTTGATTTAATATGTAATAAATGTTAATAGTAAAAAGAATTATATTTTATTGCCTTTTATTTTATTATAATAATCTTGTGTATTAGATTTTTTTATAAGTATACATACATATATATATTTATAGTATTTTTTTATAACATAACAGTTTAAGATACAAGTTATGTAACTACTGAAATCGTTTTTGTTTTTATAAGTCAACATAATCTTGTGTAGGTAATCCATAAATGAAAAAAGTAATATGTTTAGCATAAATTGTATGATAAATTTCACAAACAATATTTTTTCTGATTAATATTTTAATATATAATAATAAATTTTAATATATATAATAATTTAATTGATATTTATTTTATTCAAAATATATTTAATATATATGTAGACATTTTAAATAGATTAGTTATATGTATGCACTTTTTCAAATAGGTACAGTTATTACAGATTTGTTTGAAATAAAAACACTACTTTTACAGCTGTGTTAGTAGTTTGAGTGAATTAGTTGACAATGCACATAAAGTGTTATATCTCAGTATGCAAAAGTAGAAACCTAATAGTACCTGACCTATGTTCAAATTTAAGCTACGTAGTTACAATACAAGCAGTACACAGGTATACACATAGAAATAACTGAAATCACCAAAATAACTTATTCAATATCTCAATTAAAATATGTTACATCTATGTGTGTGTCTTCCTGATCAATAATGCTTCAGGAACTTTTAACATTCTGATAGGCACTAAATAGGCAGAAAAAGGACTTTGTTGTTTTACAGTTTAACATATGCTGTAGTGATTAATATACTCAATGTTTTTAAAAAGGTATTAACATTTTTATAATTGTTTAAATTTTATTGGCTTTAGATATACTTCAATTAAAACCATTTGTTTTTATGTAAATTTATATATTAATTACAAGACATTGTCCAATTCCATTTTATTATACATTGTTTATAAAAAAAAAAAAAATATATAAAGAATAGTGCTTAAATTAGTTTTTGTATATACAAGAAAATCAAATTATTACACAATTTTTAAGCATCTTACTTGGACACAAGTAATTTTAGCTAATGTAAATTGTGTGGCTTCTTGTCAAGGGCATATGTATCTCCAATTTTGTATTGGGGAAATGAAGCCTTACATCATTTTCATTTAGTATTAACACATTGTGTCTTATATTTAAGGTGATAAGCTTTTGATTTTGTAAGCTCTAAGCCTAAATATTTGATTCCTCATTAATATGAAAAGTTCAAGTTATTTTTATGAAATACTAGCCTCTGCCCGTGACTTCGTCATCATAGAATAATTACTTTGGGCTAATGCTAACATGCAGTGGAAGCTCTCAAAATGGAAGAAAATCCCGATTTTGAAACATTCTTCATTGATACACCGGTTGGTATTGGACTTAGTGTGATGATATATAGCCTTCCTCAATATATGAGTTATCTAACACCGAAAGAATTTTTCAAATTAGACCAGTAGTTCCTAAGATTAGTGCGTTCAACCAAACAATAAACCTTCCAACTTCATAATATTAGTATAGATTACTACTCTTCTCTCATACTTAATTTGAGCAGTTATTTAAATTACAAAAACCTTTGATAGTGAACCGATTTCAATGAAACGAAGATTAAGTTACTCTTGAGGATGTGCTTTATGATTTTCTTTGTGATGTTTTATTGTGAACCCAGTAATTTAGCAGTGATACGTGTTCATGCAAACAGACAGACAGACTATCTAAAAATAAATGAAATGTATTCTATTACTCATTCCTAGACACCGGCAACAACTTTTTCCACAAAAATCGAAAAAGCACAGACACGTTAGAATTACATTCTTATTATATGTATGTATAGAAAACAAATTTTAGCACATTTAAAACTTGTGTCTTAATATTTTGAATATAATCTGTATTATGCTTATGTTTTGTTTCATTATTGTAGATGTTATATGATTGAGCTATTTAAAGTACACAGGTATAATAAAAAAGCCTTTTGTAAAAACAATAACTCTTACATTAAGTGTACAGTTATATTGCAAAAACAAATCCACCTACCAGCTGCCACAAAAAAATTGACGAATTTTTCTACAATATTAGTTTCATTGTTATTTATTTAATAATATTGTTTGTATAAAACGTTACAATTCAATTTACATTTATTAAAACTGATAACAATTAACGCGCAACTCTCATGTACCGCTGCGTACAGGATTCAGTGCATAAATTTTCCAACAAATTAGTCGCAAAAATAAATGCTGCAATTCTTACATTGCAGAAAATGACTCAGAAATCAAACGTCAAAACCAGCGGGTTACTGTCATCTGCCACATCAACTGAATTCGTGTGTAACAAAGTTTTCTAACAAAACGATCACACCATTTGGGAGACGAAAATATTAAAGTCGAGAAAGCAAACATAAAACTAGCAATAAAAATATTTCTAAATATTAAACAGAACGGCCATATTGAACGTCTGCCGTGAACAGGAATTATAACTTGAATATTGATATTTTGCGAATTCCTACGAAGTTAATAAAATAATTATACGATATTATTATACTTACAAAACACAGAAATCACTACAAATCGCACTTTAGTCGAAAATAAATTAATATCACACGCGACAAACACACTTCACACAAGACCCAAGGCAGAAAACCGTTTTCGTAGCAGAGGCTTGTCATTTGTCAAATTCAACCAACCAATCCCATTTCGATTTTCTTTTCCCTTTCGATTCGTTTTAAACGCCATCTAGATAGAACTGTAAGAACTACACGTAGGGGATTAAAAAACAATGATAATTTATAATTTCAAATAAATATAATTCGTTTATAATTCAATTGTCTAATTTTAAATAAATTAATCTTTTAAACTCTACTTAAATTATACTACTTGTATATTTTATATAAAATTCAATTCAATACGACATCACTAATAGGTATAATCTACACACTCGGCATGATCGTAATACTTATCTTAAAAAGAGAAACAGAATACAACTCATTGCTTTTTATCTCTTTTTATCATGCGAATATTCATTCCAGTAGTTTCGAATGCCTAGTATGTAGACATACATAATTCAACAAAACAAATGTCCTATTCGTGCGCCCATTTCGTAAGTTCCTCAAACAGTAATTCCGAACGATACCCAGAAATTTTGAATATTTGTGCACAAGTAATTGTTAGATTTTTTAATGTACAGTAAACCTTGTAATTCCTTATATTCTAAAAAAAAAATCGAAATTTGATGTTTTTTATGTCGTCAATACCTACGTAGACGAAAGGAATCAAGTTTCATGATTATTGGGGTTTGCTATTTGCCGAGATATCTAGTACCTCTAATCAATTTAGGCCTCGTTTCTTTCGTCGGTGTATTTGGCCCTCAGAATGGCAATGATAAAAGTGGTTACCTTTCACCTTGCCGTAGGTGAATAGATTTTGGTTTTTACCTTCGATGTGTTACTCGTTACCCCGTATACGATGCACGGATGTTGATTCGGGTTTCCTGTGTGTGCCATGGTGATAGCGAAGAACAAAAAAGTTAAACCCCAGTATAATAGCACAATCAAAAGTATGGATTATAATTGGATGAATCTGGAGCCACCTAACAACCAGGATGCAGGAGTTGCCAGGGCGATCTTCAGTCCTCATTCGAATTCCTTACCATTCGAAGAGAGGCGTGTTTCTCTGGAAGAACCAGCCAAGGTAATCAAATCTTTCTTTTTACCAACTAGGACAGTATAATTATGACATATAATTTCTAGTAACTAAATGAGCCAGTACATTGTGTTTAATTATTGGTGTCATGGTTTATAATGGTTCTTAAATGGGTATTCTCACTGTCTATGTATTAATTTGCACCATTGTTAAACCAAATTAGAATACATATGGTAGTTACTATGAACTTGTAATCATTAAAATCATATATTCAGAGAAAAAAGTTTTAATGTAAGTACTTAATTTAAAAAATATTGAAATACTAGCTGGCCTGGTGGAAATTGTCCTGCCCTGATAATAAAAAAACCCTTGACAAACTATATACCTAAACCTTCCTCATAAATAACTTTATCTATTGGAGAAAACTGCATGAAAATCCTTTCAGTAATTTTTGAATTTATTGCGAACAGATAGACGTGGCAGAAGACTTTGTTTTATAATATACAGTAATAGTAATAAACTTACACATTGCTGCCATGTGAGATTTAAATTTTTTACATGTTTATTTCCACAGTTGTTTTTAATTATTTATCTGTATTAATATGTTATTGTTAGTGAATAAACATAACATCTTTACTTATATAATTATTGTTCATTACTGAAAATAAAACTTCAATCTTTTGGGTTTCTGTATTAGAAAGAGTATTTGTATTCGACTAGTCCATGTCTATCATATTTTGTCAGGTGATGATTATACATATGAAATGCTTTTGTATATTTCATGAACATATTTTTTTATTATAGTTTTATCCTTACTTATTAGCCCCCGTGGAAAACATACTGTAATGTAGATCCATCCTTAGGTACAACTACAGAATGATCTGAAAACTACATTCAAGTTGGTTTAGTAATTATCAATAGACATGCAATGTAACACAGAACATGTATTTTACTTTATATATACAGATGAAATATCAGTCTCCTGTTATAAGTATTTTGTAAGAGTTTATTTTGGTTACCTCCTGATGAATACAAAGTTGTGAATGTGGTTACATATTCTTTACAAGGTGCTAATCACATTGTCGGTTTTATAAACTACATATTCTGCTATTGCTAACATTGTATTCACAAAAAAAATGTAAATAGCCTTGATGTTAGACCACATAAGTATTCTTTTATTTGTAAATTAGTGTATTATAATATTATCTAAAATGTATGTACTTACTTTCAAATAACTTCATATATCCTCATTTTTAAGTAAAGTTTTTTTCGGTTTGTTTTAAAATACATTATAAGTTAATTAAAATAAATTCATTTTGTGAATATGTTTATCATTAGTGTATCTAGGTCTGAGTTCCAAGAGGGTTTGGCCTCTAAAGAGTGGTGGCCAATGAAGTCAAAACCTAAAGTATGTGTTTAACCTAATGTTCTAGAGTGGCAACAATATTTATACATACAGCATATAAAAACTTCTCACTACATTCTAAGTTATTCATTTTGTATAATAGTTAGTAGGGAAAGAAATGGCTTATATATTGATATATATTGTGAGACTGTTGCTTAACAAAACATTTGCAATGTGGGTGCAAAAAGCTAGTTAGAAGTAATACTGTATGTTATTGCTATGACGATAATTATAGTTTATTGATGCACATTAATATCAAAATAGAACTGCTACACAGGAAACACAAAGCAGTATGTACAAAGATAACTATCAACACAAATCTGACTCATCTGTTAGACAATAGTTATAGCCATAATTTTCAGTGATCACTGATGTAGAAGTTTCTTAAAAATAGAGTACTTCTATACTATTATTAAAAAGAGGATCAGTTACTTTGTATTTTTTTTCGAACGGACTATGCTATTGAGCTAGCGAGGTCTTAACAGCTTCACTGGACTACCAGTTATTTTGCCTATAGGAGGTACTTCTAAAATTACTAATTGGATTCTAACAATTCTTTCACTAATTGAAAACTACATTATCTCCAAGCCATATTTACTCATAGTTTTTATTGTTCTTAATTGATTTAAATTTGATTTTTTGAAATTGATTTAAATATTGTATTTGATGTTTATATGTATATATGTAGTATATTACTAGTTGGGCATACAATACAGAATCATGAGTGCCGATTTGATAATAATATTTAGTTTTTAGTCATTATTTCTATGAATTTAAATTTTTTGTATTGTTATATATGTTTGATCATTTCCCCAGGTACTTTCACTTATATACTGTTTGACAGTCTATTATTATTATGTTTGTATAAACATTTTGATTGACAGGTCAATGATATACATTCTCTCTCAATAATCTTAATCTCACATTTCTGTGTTTATGATAAACATTTATCTGGATTTAAGTACTTTGATATGAGTTTTATCACAATTTTTTTATGTCCTATAAAATGTTTTGTTTAATTGAATATACACAGTAATTGAATTGAGAATGCTGCAACCAAATATAAATACAGTAGAACCTCTATAAAGCCAACTTCAAGGAAGATGGTAAAAAATTCAAGTTACAGAGCTTTCGACTTATGGAGGATTTCAACTTAGTCAGGTTATATGTGTAAGAAAATATTCGACTTGTGGAGGTTACAACTTATTCTTACTAATTTTTAGTTAACCTTGTAGACAAATTCTTAAAGTTGGTAACCTAATTTTCCTGCAAGTCATGGAGGTAATTAGTTCAAGTCATCAAACTAGTAAGTTGTAAAAGTAATTATTTTATGTTTGAGATACAAAAGTCCAATTTATTTTGTTGGGTTAAGGAGGAAATAATATGTACCAAAATAGCTTATAGGGACTCCCTGATTATTTCGAGTTATGGAGGGCTGAAATTTCGAGTAATAGACTTTTTGAGACTTAAAGACTTGTTCTCAAACAAATTTTTTTTCGAAATTTGGAGGTTATAAACTTATTGAGGTTCGACTTAAGAGATTCTATTGTGTATGAATAATATATGTTTCAAAATACTTTTTCTATGGCGATTTTCAAAAAGGCATATAATCCACCTCAAGTATTATGATCCCTGCACCTATACTTATGTACAATCAACTGCAAATCACATTACTGAGGACAATCATAATAGTTCACTACACATGAGAACTGATTTGGAAAGGCTTGCTTGACAATGCACATAACCAAACACCTTTAACAGAGTAATAATAGAAATAATTATATGTAACTTCAGTAGCTTGGTTATGTATAGTACCTACAGTCCTGAATCATGATAACCTGTCATTCTTATTTGATAAGGTTTGTTCGAAAGGAAATGTTAAAATGCACGAAAAAGTGAAGTTATTGGGTTTAAAATTTCCATATAAAGAAATGTTTTTTTTTTCTCGAACTGACTACGTTACTGGCCTAGCAAGGCCTTAACAGCTTCACCGGACTACAAAAGAAATGAGTGACACAAAAGATACCAGGGAGAACTTCAAAAGTATTGAGAGATTGATATTCAGTAGTTCAGTTGCCATTTTATTTCATTACACGGTCATACTGTAAAGGGAATATTTAGTCCAATTTTCTTCATTCCTACGAAGACGGGACTGGTCAGATACATTTGTTTTAAAACACCGATTTGAGTCAAAATGACTTCATTTATATAGTGTCAGAATAACTTAAAAGTTACATTTAGTTTTATATTTGAACTTTAGCACTTGACAATGTATCTAAAGAATGTCACATAATTTACATACCATTGTTGAGCGAGTTTAAAATACTCGCTACTGAATAGCAGGCCTATTTAAACTTTCCAAACGCGTCCCATTGTTACATTTATCCATAACTTCATTTGTATGCCATACACGCGAGGGCACATCTGACGCTAGGACGCATCCGAAGGAAAGAATGCGTACAGAAGCTTGAGATCTTCATAGATACCATGTGTGGTATTGTGTGTAATTCTCCTACATGGTGTTAAACCTTCTTTTAATCCCGCCTCGCTTGCTACATCTCCTAAGTTGAAAACATCTTGCCATAGTAATGTCTTTTATGGTACTTGCATTTCAAAGATAACGCCTTTAGGTTTATTATGTTACCATTTTAGGCCACATTACCATTTAATATCATGATAACCTATAAAATATATAGAAGATATAACCTGCGTAATGAAAATCGTTATAAATATTTTTGGTCTCTACTAATGATTAAACGAAAATAATGGAAGGTGGCATTATTATTCCTATGTTATTATATAAATATAATTATATAAACAAAATAATAGAGATCTGCCATTGTGCGTGCATCACTGAAAAACTAATACATTGAGACCATTTTTGTTTTACTTCTTAGACACTTTGTCCTTATAGAAAACATCAACATAGCTTCATCTATACATATAATAAGAATGTAAATCTAACGTGTCTGTCCTTTTTCGATTATTGTGAAAAAAAATGTTGCAAGTGTCTTGGATTAAGTCATAAAATACATATCAATCATTTTTAGAAATGTCTGTCTATCTGTTAGTTTAAACACGCAACACTGCTAAGTTACTGCGTTCGCGGTAAAAGCCCACCAAGAAAATCATAAAGCATATCCTCCAGTAACATTTAGTATTGGTTTCATTAAAATCCATTCACTGTATCAATAGCTATTGATTAACTATACTTATTGTAACTTTAATGACGACGCGACCCAACTACGAGAGAAAAGTAGATAAGTAAATGGACTTAATACGTTCAGATGTTTTTATTAGTCACTATTTTTTACATTAGGTTCCACGCAGACGGAGTCCCGTACACAGCTAACTAGTTATATAAAGTTATGACATATTAAAGAAACAACGATTTTTCTTAATCTGTACGCGCGTTCACTATGTACGTTTTCTTGCCGTGCAAAAGCGGGGGCAAGCGCTGTGATGCTCATGTTTTTCCTCTGTACATAAAATATATTGTGAAGATATAAGCGACGCAGACAAAGCTGCGGGTATCAGGTAGTGAATATAATTTTGTAATGCCTATTTAGTTACTGAAATAAGGATGACAGACATAGGTTTTCTATCAGGTTCTTTTAATAACACTTTTAAATCTTGTGAAAGTTTAATTGTATTCGAAGATTATAATGTAAATATGCTCATCCGTTTAATATGGTATTTTTAGTCAAATTCAATATATTAATTATCCTATTTACTATCCTAATTATGCTGTCCGGGCAATACGAATAATGACAAGTAAAATCAGGTTACATAATTAGTGCTTCTAAATTAATAATTTATCACATTGTCTGGTCATTGTTATTATTATTATTGGTACGTAACTGTTGTGTAATTTTATACGTAACACAGGGCGTATCGTAACAATAGGAGAGTGCCAGCAGCAAGAAAAAAAAATATGGACACAACCGCACAAAGACCAATCAGAGCCCGGGAATATGTTTATTGCAGAATTAATTACAGAGTTTAATTATCAATGTTTGCGAAGTTTCAGCGTTAAACTATTGAATTTTTTTTCTCGAACTGACTACGCTATTGACCTGGCAAGGTCTTAACAGCTTCACCGGACTACAAGGAATTATTACAGTATCTATTGAAGAAACAGGGAACTGATTGTTCCAGCTAAAGAAGAGTGTGTCATTAGGCCTTGCGTATATTAAGGTGAAACATTTCAGATTTTACATGACGCTCATCTAACAATTGTATATCGTGAATGTAACAGAATTGAGAAATAGTTACATTTTCACGATAAAAACATTACGAGAGAGATAATTACCATTTATTTAAATGTATGTTATAATTGCGATTATAAAGGGACTTTTTAATAAACTTATGTGGTACAACCAATTAGTAGTGAAATAAATGCTAGTTTTCAAGTCGGCCTATTCCACATGCAGTCTAAAGGAGATAACCAGTATAATTGTATATTTACTTGTTTGTCAAGATTTGTATAGCAGTTCACTAAAGAATAAGAGAGCTTATGAGATTCAATATTATTGCTTATAATTTTAACAATTCCCGGTGCACCATTCACCAATAACATTGTTAAGAAAGTTTGTGACATGTGGCCTGGATTAAAGTAGTATTACTATACGGAAGAGCGAAATATACACTGAGTCAAGGGTCAGTAGAATGCATAAATCGAGATATTGAAAACAAGCTTAATTCTTGGTTGGATGATAACAAAAAAAAAATGGCCAAAAGGTTAACGTTTGATGCACTTAATGTAAATAGAGCTAATGACACAGGTATTAATTTTAATCTAAACGAAGTAACGTTCGGGATGGAGTTAAAAGTTTTTTTACTATTACAAACTTAAAACGGATATCAATTCAGAGGAAGATCTAGAAAAACTATTAAGCAATTAAACCAATTCCACAAATAAAGATCGAATGAAGACCACAAAAAAGACGGATGGACACTTGCCCGGCCCGAGTCGAAATTTAAATTAGCAACAATATGAAACTAATGGTGAAGAATTATCTTCATCTGAAAGTCAAGATACTGATTAAACCGATAATATATAGAAAGAGTAGCTAATAACTTCTGATCGAAATACAAATGAAATGGCTTCAACCGAATCAAAATGTAGAGAGCAGAAAAGATAACGTTATGACTGTTAGAAAATTGGATTTAAACAGTTTACAAAAACGAGGTCATTATCGCGCTAATAATCGCGCGTGACTAAAATAGGGAATACCATAAGATTTCGCGTTTTGAAAGTTGACCGAGCTCGTAGCGATGGAAATGTACTTGCTAATGTTTTTAGATATGACTGGTTTAACTTCGCCTAGTTATAATTACGAGGTCTGTTCAAAAAATACGTGGACTGAGATCATAAAAAAATGCAATATATTTGGGAGTTACGTCTGGGTCCCCTTCAAAGAACTCTCCTTCCTAGCGCAAGACTCTCCTTCCTAACGCACACACTTACAAACGATGTTTCCACTTGTTGAAACAGTCCTCGAACGCTTCTTTTGTGATGGGCTTCAGCTCTTTCGTCGCATTCGCCCTAATCTCCGAAATCGTTTCGAATCTTCTTCCTTTGAGGGATTTTCTTAGTTTTGGGAACAAAAAGAAGACTTGATAAGAAGTTTCCATCTTCGTTTGAATGATCAAACAGTTCCTGAAAAACCCGGACGCGATTGGCTTTTTGGTCGTCAGTCATCAGGCGTGGCACAAATTTCGCAGTGACGCGGTGCATCGTCAATTTTTCGATCAAAATTTCATAAGAAAGCCCAATTGACATGCCACACTCTTCGGCAAGCTCCCTAACGGCCAGACGTCAATTGTTGAAAGACGCCCAGGGACGCTCATCGACGTCAATCGACTGTCTGCCACCCTTGAAACGTTCATGCCACTTGAAACATGAAGTACGCAACATCGCCGTAAGTAAGCCGTGATGAGGATAGCAAATGTTTCAATTGCAGATTTCCCGAGTTTCACACAAAATTTCACAGCAATTCGTTGCTCCTTCTGGTTGTCCATTTTACAATCCGACAAATGAGAAAAAATACTACTAAAAACCGTATAGCTTCTCAAAAATGAAGATATCCACGACCGGAAAACGGCGTTTTAATAAGCTGATCTGTACGAATCTATTAATACCAAGCGCATTCTCCTGAAACCAACACTGACGCGGCGTAATTAAAACAGTCCGCGTATTTTTTGAACAGACCTCGTATACTAGCGGAGCATGCAGACATTGTCCTATTCTGAAAATAATCAAAAATCATGGAATTAGATTGCATCACCACCTACTGGGTTCAATTGTTAATTTAAATCATTCTTGAATCGACCTGAACATACACAAAAAAATCATAAAAAAATATACTCGTAACATGGGAAACTATCTATAAAAGAAGGCTTAAAAATTTATTAATCATCAAATAATTACTTTGTAGCTTTCACTCCTTTAAATTCAGTAAATATACATTCTGGATTTGAAGTACAGAAAACGATATCATAAATAAATACGTCTATTCTCGATAAATCTACTTTCGGTCACTTCAGTTAATGATTACATATCACAACCATGATAAAATATATTTTATCGCCGATAGTCTAAAAAATAACCACCAACCATACAAAGTAGTTATACTTACTTTAACGGCACATGGCGGTCTAATCAATAGCATTGCGTTTAGACATTTTAAAAGTCACGAACGTTTATTGTATTTTTCTTTGATTTAAAATTATAAATTTATCAAATATTTAGATGGAATAGTCTATTGAACAGAAAAATATTGAATCCTTTCTAAATTTACTGATTTCCAATAACATATACTATATATGCTGGTCTACTCTAGTTTAAGCTGTATAAATATTTTTAGTAAAAGCTCGATTCAAAATAGGCCCAAATAAATAATTTGTTTAATCGTACCACATAAATAAATAATTAATTAATTAAATACAATGCGGAATCACACAGCGGACTGTGGGTTGCATTGTCCTTGGTGTAAAAGGCAGTGCAATATATACTTTTGGCATGTAATTGTGACTGTTAATAAAACAATGTAAGCTTTCTGTACTGTTTGTATTGTGGTAAGGGCGTAACAGTTCACATGATTCATCATGACCCGTGAAGCTTGAGACGGGGCATAGTTGTGCACTACTTACTGACAATTAAATTTAATGAGATTAAATTGTACTATTTCTGACTACACGTCTACTACTTACAGGAAGATCGGTTATGGTAAAATCAATGCAATATTTTCATAAAAGGTCTAGTAAGATTTTTTACACGAGTTTGGGAAACCAACTAAAATCACTTAACAGGACGACTGCTCTGACTTACGTCAGTATGTAAGTAGCCGCGGGCTATGTATTATTTAATATTCATATTATTTCACGATGCATCGACTCGAGTCACTGTGATGTTTTTCAATATGCGAGGGTGTAGGGTAAGCTTTCCGTAAACCTCATTGTCATGATTGCGCCTTTATGGTAAGTAGCAACCACACGCAAACAGTGTGTAGATGATATTTGACATTCCTTATTTCCTTTCATCCGAATATTACTAGTCCATTGAAATGTTACATGAGCTTTGCATTTTTTAAAGGATGCAATTTTATTTTTGAAACATGTGTGGGGGGTCAATTGAAGCTTAACCTCAAGTTTGTGGGGTCGCCACTCTTGTCCCCCGGCCGCCATCTTAGAAAAAGGGGTGAAAACACTTTTCTCGCGATATCTCGGAAACTATGTGTCATACAAAAAATTTGTAAAGACATAATTTGTAGCATATTTGTAGAAAATATGTTTATATAACTTTTTGCCCTAAATTAAAAATTAAAGAAGTTATAAGCAAAAAAGTGAGAAAAAATCTATAAAAATTTTATTTTTTGCCCTATAACTTTTTTTTTACATTTTACAAAAAAATACCTCAGACCAATCTTGTACATGGTCTTTTGAGGATAAATTAATATCTCTATATTTTTTTAATTTCATATTTTAAAACGCTGTTAAAGCGCTCCAAAGTTGACGGGTTCGTCAATGCTCATCAAGAATCCGGTCAAAACGAAATGTTTAAGTTTGTTTTATGATCTTTTTTTTTATTGTAAATATTCTTAATTTATTTTTGTTAAATCCGTACAACTACTTATTTATTCCCAACTTTTTTCCTTACAAAAGTATGGTTTCGTATATTAATTTCTAAGAGGAGTGTACATTTTCGAGAATGTTAGCAGGTAGAAAAGGTCCGAGTTACCGTTTGGGGACAAATGAACATCTGCCTGCTACGACTATTATTATACGTAGTCCTCGAAGTTTCAGCTTTCACAGTCTCCGAGTATATCATCAGGTTCAGTCGTGGCTCGGAAGATATCAAAATCCTGAAGATTGAGGCTGGAAAAGCATGCAAACATTTGGATGGCAATACAAGCTTCCAAGCATCCAGCACACCCCGATCTCATGAAATTAATTTTCTGCAGATGGAAAGCAAAATTGTGGAAGCATGTGTGGCTGCAGAAAAGCAGGCCTCAAATGCTTTACAGTATGCCTCCATTGCTCTGGCGTAACATGCAGCAACATCGTGAAAATATTATATAAAAGTTTTAAAATTTTTAATTATTAAATTAAAATAATAAAATTATAAAAAATAATAAAAATAAAATAATAAAAAAAAAAATTAAATTAAAATAATAAAAAAATTAAAAATATTACATAAAAGTTAATGGAAGAAAACGAATTCGAAGATGAACTTCCAACTGTGACTCCAATTTTAACTCCTGTCATTCCCCAAACCTTTACATTCGACGTTGAACTACATTCTAAACCACAGCCTGGACCATCGAAGAAAAGTAGAATAGAATAGCTAGCTAGTAACTGATTGTAAATATGATTATGTCGAGGATTACCTCATCTGCAAGATGTCTGTGGAATAGGCCTACTAGGGATACCACGCAAAAAAGAACGCGCCTACAGACTCTACCTCATAGGTGGCGGGGAAAAGAGTTAGCAATGAATAAGTAAAGTTGTAGGTAGGGGTTTAATTTTTTTTTTAAAGAATGTATTCACAATAAAAAAAAAGATAATAAAAATTAAGTTAAAAATTTCGTTTTGACCGGATTCTCATGAGCATTGACGAACCCGGTCAACTTTGGAGCGCTGTAACAGCGTTTTATATGAATGAAATTAAAAAAATTATAGAGAAAAAATATCCTCAAAAGACCATCTGAAGAAGATCTGAGGTATTTTTTTTTTAAATGTGTAAAAAAAATATAAAGCAAAAAAGATAATTTTTCTCACTTTTTTGCTTACAACTTCTTTAATTTTAAATTTAGGGAAAAAAGTTATAGGAACATATTTGTAGGAAAAGCGATTTGCTACAAATTTGCACCCCTTTTTTCAAGATGGCGGCCGGGGGACAAGGGTGGCAACCCCAAAAACTTGAGGTTAAGCTTCTATTGACCCCCCACACATGTCCCAAAAATAAAATTGTGTCCTCTAAAAAATGCAATATTCGGTCCTTAAATCAAAATTTTAAAATTACAATTTTTACAAAACAAATATTAGAAAATTAAATAAATATATTAATAAAACATAAAAAATGAGAAAAAAAAAAGGAAGGAATTAATAAAGAGAATTATAAACTAAAATACATAAAATCCGAATAAAAAAAAAATAATATAATTTAACAATCAAAAAAAAAAAATAAAATAAAAACAATAATTATACAACCAAATAAAATAAAAAATAAAATAAAAAAAAAAAATAAAATAAAAAAAAAAAAAAAAAAAAAAAAAAAATAAAAAAAAAAAAAAAAAAAAAAAAAAAATGTAACATTTCAATGGACTATACGTTTACACTGTAATATTCCACTAATATTCTCTGAAAGACTTGCGATCTCAAGTTGAAGATTTGTCGCCAAATACCTATGTTTTATAGGTATGTTACTGGCATATGCATTCGAGTGTTTATTCTTCATAACATTCAAGAGAGGTTCGGCATTAAAACTTTTGGTAAAAAATGCTGAATTATAAAATACGACTGACTTTAATCACATTTTGTAATAATAAATTAAAATGCAATATCTTTATGTTATTGATTGTTAAAATAAATATGTCTGCGAACGGTTTAAGCAAAATTAACACCATCCTTCAAATGATCAAAGAACAGCTAGGGTTCAAAACGAGTCAGTATTCGACAATGAAAAAGATGTTATGTGTCACTTAGTTGTCGATCTGTTTTGCTGTTATAATGGTTAAATTTATTTCTATCTTTACTTACGTGTTTTAAATACTTGAACATTGGAATAATCGTGTATAGAATTACTAATAAGAATAATTAAATAAAGATATACGCAATTTAATTATTGATGAAGAATCTTACGTATAAACTATGTATATATTTGTGATCTGCGATTCCCTTTGTATTAATAACAATAAATCTTAATTAAATGTCACCCAGGAAGAACGTAGGTTTCTATTGAAAGAATTTTGCAGCGTCGTGTCAGTGATTCTGGAGATTATATACCACAAACAAACAGACTACACATCTTCTTAATAAACAATACAATAGAGATAAGATGTTCACGATAATGCGTTAAGTTAATTATATTTAATTTAGATTAAACTATTTAATTGCACTTTATCATACTGATCAATCATATAATAGGTCACGTAATATGTTATTTCTTTTACTGTCATGTCTGCGTTTATACGACTCAAAATGTTTTAATCAAACTTTTAAAATCAAATGACAAATAAATATGTTGTAAGAATTGCTCCTTTTTAGCTAATAGTGTATGTGTCAACTTACAGCTAGTGTACGTGCTTCTGCTGTTATTATTATCAAGGTTTTATCAAGACATACACATGAATGTCGATCATTTATATTCAATCGTTCATATTAACATCTGCATTCAATTCTCTATACTGAATTTTAAAAGAGTCTAATTAAATATATATTATTTAATTTATAAAACAAATTGTAAGCTGTTGTTATAAGTTTTTGTGTGTTAATATATATGTTATATTCAAATAAGTAAAAGTGGTGTATTTCAATATTTCAGATCGGACGTTACGTGTACCGCACTAGTCCCAACCCGACGAACACGATATTCGAATGCCGGGTGCTGTCACGGCACCATGCCACTCTATACTACGATAAGG
This sequence comes from Antheraea yamamai, assembly GCA_036509395.1. NCBI lineage: Eukaryota > Metazoa > Arthropoda > Insecta > Lepidoptera > Saturniidae > Antheraea > Antheraea yamamai. Next base: position 13,793,585 of record AP028431.1, on the reverse strand, counting down.
GACACTTTTATCTCGTGGCAAGTACATATTAATAGTTATTTAATATTATTTTTGAATACTTCAAATTTCCTCTGTACATTCTATCGTTGTTGTTTTTAACTTTGTGTAATTGCTTGTTTTAATTAGTCATGTACACATCCTAACACGTTATAGTTATGTTTACATATAAATTATACGTGATATGTAATTATACACATGTATGTTTTAAATCGGTAAACATCAACACCGATCATCATGAAAGTTTGTATGTCTTTGTGTTTTGTTATGGTTTTGATTCTATCTATTTATTATACCTCGATGTTACATGACGCTGGGCTATATTTTATCTGTTATTAAGTTTTTTATTGTAATTCAACGTGGAAGAAGACGCGGGCGTTTCATAGCAATATATATTTTTTAATACATTTTTGGTATATACTTCAATGTCTTCTCTAGTTTTTTAAAAATAACACGTTAGAAATGTATACAGATTAAGTCAAGTTGTAAATTGTCCCTTACATAGATAATTAATATGCTTGTTGTCAAGCACGCCTGATCGTATGATGTAAAAGTGAAGTTGAATATGTGCCACGCTTACCTAGTTAATTTTGTTTCGCTCTTTCGAGTGTGTTCGTCTTATACGACTATTTATAGATACGAGATTTAAGCGCTTTATATTTGTGATCAGTTTTACATAAGTGTCGGAAGTTAATATTGGTAGATACAAATACACGAACAATCCTCGGCAATGTTTTTGACCGCTCTGAAATAGTCATAAGTTTGGGTTTGCGTATAATATAATATAATAGAATTTAATAAAAAAGAAAATTAAAATATTGTTAATTATGCATTATAATTATGTTATATTAATTTCAAATTGTCATTTGTTTATTCTTGTTTAAGTGGGCTTGTTTTAATACGTATAATATTAACATAGTATAAAATAAAGTCTTCTACCACGTCTGTATGCCTGTCGGTTCTCAGTAATCTCAAAAACTACTGAACGGATTTTCTTGCGGTTTTCACCAGTGGGTAGAGTGATTCATGAGGAACGTTTTAGTATATAGCTTGTCAAGGATTTTTTCATAATCAGGGCGGGACGTCTGCCGGGCCCGCTAGTATCATTACATAGTATAAAACAAAGTCTCCTACCGCGTCTGTCTGTCTGTCTGTTCGCGATAAACTCAAAATCTACTGAACGGATTTTCATGCGCTTTTCACCAGTAGATAAAGTGATTCACAAGGAAGGGTTTGGTATATAATTGTCAAGGATTATTTTATAATCAGGGCGGGACAACGTCTGCCGGGCCAGCTAGTAATATATATTTATACCTACATTTGTGCTCGGCGCATCTTTATACAGACCGGTCAATAAGTTTGGCGAGGACTGGACTTAGTAACAGCTAAGGCAATTCCATTGATTGAAGGAGGGCGCGTAGATGTCTTAATTGTTCGTTTACTCAGTAGTATCTAAATGTTTTTACGGAAATACTTTAATTCGTTTTACCCATTGGCTTTGTAAAGCTTTGTATTTCTAATTATTCTTAATTCAACTCTAAAATAATTCCTTCTTTCGATTCGTTATAAATAATCTATTTTTAACCGACTTCAAAAAAAAAGGAGGAGGTTATCAATTCGACTGTATTTTTTTTTTATGTTTGTTACCTCATAACTTTGGACTGGGTGAACCGATTTTGATTATTCTTTTTTTATTTGAAAGCTGGTACTTCCCGTGTGGTCCCATTTCAATTTGGTCCAGTTCCGACAACGGCATCCAGTGCAAAACCGTATAAGTTTTAAATTTGCATTAATTATGTAAACGACAAATAGACGAATAACTCAATTTCACGCTAACCGACTTCGATGATTCATTTTTTATTGGAAAGGATGTACTTCAAGGGTAGTTTGATGAGAATTTGGTTAGGTTCTAATCATGGGATCCGTGACAAAGTAAGAAAACTTTCATGAAACGAGCCTACTCCTTTCTTAAGGGCCGGCAACGCATCTGCGTATCCTCTCGTGTCGCAGGTGTCCATGGGCGGCCGTGATCACTTACCATCAGGTGACCCGTATGTTCGCTTGCCACCAATATTATAAAAAAAAATTTCAATTCTTAGGAGCCTATTGTGCTTATGTTCGTTGCTGTGTTGCAACATGACGCAAGCATTGTAATTACATTACTTAAGGTGTATTATGTGTGAAGCGATGGTAGCCGAGTTGGTGGTAGAAACTATCGCGGATTATTGATAAGGTTGCGTTCGTACCAAACGTTACTTATTGTACAACCAATTGAAACCATATCGCATACCATACCGATAGATACCATACCGCAAAAATGCGCATATTTTAATATACTTAAGGCGGAACGGAGTTCGCGGGCACTGCTAGTAAAATATATTTATGTACACTAAAAAGTAAATTTTAAAAAAAAAGTATTAACCGACTTCAATATCAATCAAAAACCCATAAGGCACTAAAAAGCGGAAAATAAATAGTTTATCAAATTAACCAAATTAAATAAAACATAAATATGTGTGCTACCTAGAGATGTATTGGAAGTCGGTGCCAACCGAAATTTCAAATTTGTTTCAGGTAGAAATGCATTACAGAGACGCGAGAGTGGACTTAAACTTTGTACCTATGTAGATGATATGATTTTCGGTTCGCACCGACTTCCAATACATCTCTAGGTAGCACACATATTCATATGTTTTATTTAATTTGGTTAATTTGATAAACTATTTATTTTCCGCTTTTTAGTGCCTTATGGGGTTTTGATTGATATTGAAGTCGGTTAATACTTTTTTTTGAAAATTTACTTTATATTTCTATTATTGTCTTGCCATCAGCTAAATTTTTTTTATATCATAGGAGGCAAACGACCAGGTGGGTTACCTGATGTTAAGTGATCACAGCCGTCCATATACACTAAGAAAACCAGGAGAGTCGCTAATGCGTTGCCAGACTGTATTTGGGGGAGAGGAGGAGGAGAGGGGAGGTGGATCTCCGGCGCTCTCACTGACCGAGCGAAACGCAATAATGCAAGCACTGTTACTTCACGTCGGTTTTCTGTGAGAGGGTGCTACTACCCCGGGCGAGCCGATGCATTCATGCTGAAACCAGTAATAATAGCTTCAGCGTGGCTCTACCACCTCTGTATAAGCAGATCACTTCCGAACGTCTGCGCCTATTGGACTAAATTTTTTTCATTGTAATTATAATTGTCAGGAGAAGGTTTGTAAGAAACAGTATATTTGAAAAATCTTAAGGAAAACTGATAATTTTTGGGGTCAACATTTCCACATAAAAAGTGATTGAGTGAGTGAAAGAGAAGATAGTAGAGAGACCTTTGAAATATTGACAGATACGTTCACTTGTCAGTTTATTTTATTAAATGACCGTACATAGTGTGAAGTGAATATTTGATATCACTTCTTTCAGCAGGTGGTTTATATAGAAATATTAAACAAAGCCAATCTCAATATGTACCATTTTTCATCAGATGGAGAATAAGATATGAAAGACTTTTAACATTTCGAACACATTTGCATTCCTTTCTTTTGTTTTAATTTAATATAATAAACCGCTTCTTTGATTTTGAAGGTTACTTGTCGACTAACGTCAGAATTGTTCTCCTATGGTTACTCGTACCGTTGTAAAAATCTACATTGAATTATACAGTTGTCCATATTATAAATAGATTGCGGTACTGATAGTAAATCTTGTTTAATTTTGGCGATTTCTTTTTAATGTTTGTTTTGGTATGTCAATTCAGTCAGTTCATTCAGTCATATTGCTGGAATACTATTAATACATAGGCGTGTGGCAAATTTAGTGCCTCTTTTATATTGAAACCCACAACAGCGTGATGTAATTTTAATGGGATATTAAATTGTTCAAAAAATCCATGTCATAAATGGTTGATGCTCCGTAAATAGTAGTTCTGTTGTTTTTATAAATTGTTTAGTTTGTTATGTCAATAATAATTATAGATGCAAACATTCACATTTTTGTAATAAAAAAAAAACTATCATAGTGTTACGTATACAAATGATGTAACCTAACGTATGTGTATGAAGTAAGATCGTTTGGGTAACATTATTATTTGCAATACTATTTATTAGCAATATCTTCTTTATTCTATATATTATTATCATTACGTAGTATGAAACGTAGTCTCCTACCGCGTCTGTCTGGCTGTTCGCGATAAACTCAAAAACTACTGAACGGATTTTCATGCTGTTTTAAGCAGTATATAAAGTGACTCGTGATGAAGGTTTGGTATATAATTTGTCAAGCCTGCTAATATACCTATAGATAAAATATACCCATAGTAAACGTGTGTATCAGATTCTTGTGAAAACAATTATTGCAAGTGTTTAAGAATAAGTAATGAAATACATTAAAATCATTTTTAGAAATGTCTGTCTGTCCAAGCATCACTTCTAAAGTGCTTATACAACGTTTATTAAACGTCATCAAAAATGATAAAGCATATCCTCGAGTAACATTTAGTTGTATCATTAGAATAGGTTCACTCTATCAACAGTGTGCGGGCATCACTCAGAAGCTATTAGATAGATATCAATCACATTATTTTAGTTTTATTTTTAGACACTCGGTTCTTATCTAAAAAAATATCACGATATCTGAATTTAATATGCATTTATTAAACTTTTAAGAAATTACTAATTTTATAACCATATACTACCTACGCATTTAGTAACGTGTGAAGAGGTGCAAGCGGTGTGGTGTGGCATGCGCAGCAGAGATGAAGTATACGAGTAACATTGTTTTTATAAAGAAACTTTGTAAGCATAATATATTTTCGCTTTCAATTCTTTTCTAATATATCGTTAAGATAATAAACAAAATCGCGGCTATCACAAATAAAATGATAGAGACCTGCCCTTGTGCCAGCATCAATCAAAGAGTACTGGATAGGTTTCAAACATTTTGTTTTATTTTACTTCTTAGACACTTGGGCCTTATCTAGATAAAAATATATCACGGTAGCTTAATTTTATATCGTTTTTTTTTCGAACTTACTACGCTATTGACCTAGCAAGGTCTTAACAGCTTCACCTGACTACTAAATACGTACACCGCTTAAGGCACTTAATTTAATATCATCTTTAAGGTTAAAAGTGCCTATAATTTTTATAAACACTACATGTTAAGCGATGCTTAAACAAGTGGGGCAAGCGGTGTGGTGCTTATATTTTTTCTTCTGTACATAAAATATATGATTAAGATAATAAACTATGCAGACGAGGTCGTCTGTGTTAGCGAATCTCCAATATATTAAAAAAGTTTCTTCTGCGCCATGATTCTATAACTAATCAATCTTATTAGAAAAATATAACTTGTTTTCAGTCCGTTAGTGGTATCCGCCGCAAAATACGAACCCGTACCTAACGCTGCGCGCCACAAAAAACGTCCACGACATATTCTTACCGATTCTCCCGATGATATAACGGCAGCGAACAATCAGTACCAGCCTGTCTCTCCAAACAGAGTGTGTTCATGCCCACGCTCGCGTAACCACAGATCACGCCGCCGTGGTCCGGGGGTAAATTTCGCTCCCGCACACCAGACTAAGCCCCCCTAGGCAGTGGCTCAAGCCTAGGTTCCCTCGGCGTGGAGCCCTTGAGTACGCTGTCCGCGCGATACAGAGACACAAAATCTTACATCACTGCGACAACATTACACATATCACCTCCACACACGTGCACGCATACACGCTTACACTTGCAAGTGGAAGGGTTTTATTTTTTTCCCTTATCAAACTGAAATAGTTTAGAAAATTATCCAATACGAAATATATATAAGAGTTGTTGAGGTATGTATACTTGGTACACATATATGTTTCAACAACTCATATATGTATGAATAGTTAGCTTAGCTTAGGTTAGCTCAGATAGGTCGCGAATTGCATGTATCAGGCAATAGAGGTCGCCTATGTCGACGGCGACGGCCGTATGGTCAGGCGGGCCACACGGCGAGGGGTTCCACAGGGGTGGGAATGGGGGCGGCCCTTGGGGAAAAGGGGGCGGGGTGGGGGGCCGCGGGGGGCCCCCCAAAAGGGGGCAGCTCAAAAGGTTACGGGGAGGAAACCCTAGCGAGGGGAGGGGGGGGGGGGGGGGGGGGGGGGGGGGCGGGGGCCGAGGGGCCAAACCCCCGGGGGGGAGGGGAGAAAGAGGGTGGGGGGGAGGGTGGGGCCCAAGAAGAGACAGGCCCCACCTAGGCCCGGGGGGGGGGGGGGGCCGGGGGCGGGAGGGGGGGGGGGGGGGGGGGGGGGGGGGGGGGGGGGGGAGGAAAAAAATGGACATCACCCGGGGGGGGGGGGGGCGGGGCGGGGGGTAGGGCCCGGGGCCGGGGGGGGGGGAGCGGGGGGGGGGGGGGGGGGGGGGGGAGGCGGCGGGGAGCTGGGGGGGGTGGGGGGGGGGGGCCGGGGGGGCCGGAGGGGGGAGGGGGGGGGGGGGGGCGGGGGGGGCACGGGGGCGGCGGGGGGGGGGCGGGGCGCGAGGGGCGGGGGGGTGCGCGGGGGGGGGAGTGCGGGGGGGACGGGGGCAGGGGGGGGGGGCCGGGGGGGGGGCCCGGGGGGCGGGGGGGGTGCTCGGTGCTCGCGGGCCCGGGGGCTGGGGGGGGGGGAGGGGGGGGGCAAAAGAAAAAAGGAAAAAAAGGGGAAGAGGGAGGGGGAGGCGCAGGGGGGAGGGGAGGAGAGGGGGGGGAGGGGGGGGAGGGGGAGAAGGGGGGGGAGGGGGGGAGGGGGGGGGGGAGGGGGGGGGGGGGGGGAAGGAGGACGGGGGGGGGGGGGGGGGGGAGGGAAAAAAGGGGGGGGGCCCGAGGGGGGGGGGAGGGAACACCCGGAAGGGGGTCGGGGGGGGACCGCAGCGGGGGCGGAGGGAGCCGGCGGGGGGAAAAGAGGGGGGAGGAAGAGCGGGGAAGCGGGGGAGGGGGGGGGGGGGGGGCGGGGGGGGGGGGGGGGGGGGGGCGGAGAGGGCCCGCGAGGCAGACCCGCTAAGTGGCCGTCTCCGCCAACGGAGGATTGGCAGGAGGAGGCGGCGCTTTGCCCAACTCCTCCTGCCACCGTAGCCGGACCTGAGGGGATGGGCCGGGGGGCCCATCTCCTCATTGCACAGGTCTGGCGGACGAGGGGGGGCAGCCGGCGTGTACCCGGTCTGTCCCTCTATAGGTAGGAGCCCGGCGGTCACCTTCCGCCGGGCGGACCGTTGGGGCGGCTCTACAAGGTGATTAGCCAGCACGATCCCTTGCCGCCCCAACATTACGGTCGGACGGTACACCGTGGGGTATTAGTTCGTGCGAGTCAGACATAACCCACTCTCTCCCCCGAGAGGGTGGGTATCCATAAGGGATTTCCCCACGTTAAAAAAAAAAAAGATAGGTCGTCAATTCGCGACCTGCATGTATCAGGCAATAGTCCAAGCCGAGGTGTGCCGTGCACCCTTGAGCTAGTTGTCAAATAAAATCGGCTGAGTGCCTTAAGCGCTCGCCTTAGTAGTCCGGTGAAGCTGTTAAGACCTTGCTAGGTCAACAGCGTAATCAGTTCGAGAAAAAAAAACTTGTTTTGTACCTCAACATATATTTCACGTCATCCGTAAATATTATACCGCAAAAACAATTCAATAGTCATGTAGGAAAGAAAAATAACCTCCTTGACTCCGATTTATGTCATATGACTTTATAAGTGACCGACATTGCTAAATCTCTTGAAACGTGTTCAAGATGGCATATTGACTTGAGATAGTTTTCGAATCGTAGAAGAAAACAAGTGAATATGTATTTAAAATAATAACGCTGATTTCTTAATTTTGTGCTGGTAATAAAAGCATGGAATAATATTACAGTGTTTTAACAAAATAACTTATTTCCTCCGAAGTACAAAAATGATAGTTCTTTATCAAATAAAGTAATAATTCGATAAAATCCATCAATATTATGTTAATACCTTGAACCGGTTTCGTAACTCGTCCCGTGCGTGATTTAGGTATAATTTCTAGACAAGTTTGCTCATCAAGTCTTGCTGTCATGTTACCATGTTAGCTGTATATTGTAAGCGTTCTATCGAACGTTCTATTATAATGTATGTTGAAATATGAATAATATTGTTTTCATTCAATTCATTCAATATAATTACAAATAATGCAAATGAGTTTCGTTAAATAATAAGGCCTAGGTATCGACTTGAAACTTTAAAAATATTCTCTAAAGAGTTTAAAGTAGTTATATTAAAAAAAAATGATTAGCAAATATACATTATCGAATTATTCCGATATAATTTATCTCATAGCTGCAGTTTTACCCAATTTTTTTGTTCTTGAAATTGTGTAATACATCATTACATAGTATAAAACAAAGTCCCCTACCGCTTCTGTCTGTCTGTCTGTTCGCTATAAACTCAAAAACTACTGAACGGATTTTCAAGCGGTTTTCACCAGTATATAAAGTGATTCATGAGGAACGTTTCGGTGTATAATTTGTCAAAGATTTGTTTATAATGAGGGGGGGACAACGTCTGCCGGGCCCGCTAGTATTATAATATTTTACAAATTCAGATACATATTTAAAGATTGGAGTGTCGCAATATTCAAGGTGATGCAAAAATTCTAGTCGGTTATTATAATTAATGTAAATTTCGTGGCATATTAGAACGAAAATTACGATGATTATTAACAACATAATATATTTTTCTGAATCAAAATAAGGCTTTACACGTCAAATTAAATCAATCTTTCAATATAACTTTGCGATTAAAGATATTTGTGAATTAATATTAAGAAATGATTGAAAATACGTTTATTTGGTTCTTTTCAAAGGTGTTTTTTTTTTGGCAACCAATCCTATAGTAGATTATTACTGCCATTATCGACTAGTACCATATGATATTACAATTTTATTTTAATGAAAATTTCAATGAATTAACATTGTTAGCCGTCTTGCTAGAACTTTCCAGGGAGTTTTTGTGGGAACTGAGAATCCATGCTCCGCTGTATTATTTCGCATCCACATGTGTACAATAACCAAACTATATTACCGAAAACGTTACCAATATTACAAAATATAGAGCGAACTAACACAAGATTGTGAATAAAATATAAAATCCACTACATGACATTCCAAGATCCCGCCAAAACTGTTAAAGGTGGTTATTATTCTAAAATAATGTTTTTTTTTCAACAGAATGTGTAACAAATGTTTGAAGATTATATAAATATTCTGCTGTCGGTTATCTGTTACCCGTTATTATTATTGACAATGGCCGGTCTGTGTTTATCGTAACGTGCAAACAAGCAAGCAGTATGTGTGCATTAGTTGTGATAATAGATGAAAAATGATAGAGTATTTTACGTTGTTCAAACACGAAACCACGATACGAACAATGGATATTCATTTAATTATCGTGTAATTGTTACAAATGGCAATACGATATAAAGTAACAAATTATACAACAGCAGAATAATTAACGACTTTTTACAATAACAGTCATTGTAAAATAACAATAGTCTAATTCATTATTTATATACAATTGCATACAGAACGATTGTGAAGAACTTGAAATTATTATCTCTATATATATAGACAGAGGCAAAACTGTTAAGTATATTTTCCTCATCTGTTTCACAATTGATTTTCTTTGTTTTTTTTTTGTTTAGTAGATATTGACGAGCTTAGTGTTATCAAGAAAAAAATTTAAGAGTTCAGATTTTTTCCCTTGATATAGAAACTTGGAAAGTGAATTTAATTATAGTCGAATTGCGATCACTAGTTCAGATAAAGGAGTAGAAATGGAATTTCATTACATAGTATAAAACAAAGTCCCCCACCGCGTCTGTCTGTCTGTCTGTTCGCGATAAACTCAAAAACTACTGAACGGATTTTCATGCAGTTTTCACCAGTGGATACAGTGATTTATGGGGAAGGTTTTAATATATAATCTGTCAAGGTTTTTTTTATAGTCAGGGCGGGACAGCGTCTGCCGGGCCCGCTAGTATAAAATATATGTATGCAGTATAAAATCCCGTCTATAATAATAGTAACCTATAGGCTAATAAATAGTGATAAAAAAAGGAAACAAAACAATAGCTATTGTGTATTGTTTAAATTGATAGACACCAAAACACTTGACGGCTATCAAAACTATGTTATCATAGTGATACGTATTATATTTAGAATTTGTTTGTTTGTTTATTTACAGGACAATCAAAGCAGCAATGGCACGTTTATAAACAGCAACCGGTGTGCGGTATCTAGGAGCTTGTCCGAGCAACAGCCGCATGAAGTATTCTCAGGTGATGTCGTCCAATTCGGTATTCCCGTTGTGGAGAACACCGGTAATACGGAAAAGGTAATATAGCTGGCTGTTTGTACAAAACGTAAAAAGATAAAAACATTAAGTCTTTAAGATAATGTGTTAGATAAAAGTGATAAGCTTCAAAGTTAAGGCGGCGTCTATCGCGTTTGTTTCGGATTACTAAAATTAATCTATACTAATATTATAAAGTTGGGGGTTTGTGTGTCTGTTTGGTTGAACGCGCTTATCTCAGGAACTACTGCTACGAAAAATTCTTACAGTGTTAGATGGTTAATTTATCTTCACGCTAAGATCTATAGGAGCGGAGCAACAATGAAGAATTTTTCAAAATGTTTTTTTTTTCTTTTCCGGGCTTCCGCTGCGTGTAAGCGTTAGGCCAAAGTAACTATTCCACGCGGTCGAAGTCGCGGGCAGAAGCTAATTTATATATATATATATGCGCAGTCTCTCCTGCCCTATCGTTAAGCATCTATATTTACCTCTATAGTATTCAGTTATAATTTTTACAATTTTACTCATTCCGTATGCGGTTGGTCAACCGGTAGTTATGTAAAATGTTTACTAATTTCATACTCCATTTACGCGGACCTACGTATATGTTGATAGTTTTACGTATTGCGAGAGACAATTACATAAAGTGTACTTCTTTTATTAAAACTGGCATAGAATTTAATTAAAATTAAAAAGTGCAACTATGACATAAAATAACTATCAGTTTGTATAACTTTTGAACGACTCGCTTTATCTAAAAATGATAACAGACATTGTAGAGCGTTCGATTTCCTATACAAAGATATAAAGGTTATTAGAATCCGTTTATTGGTACGTAAACTAAAGAATTGTTATTTAAATGGAAAATGAAGTCTCCAGTGCGCGACCTCTAAATATAAATAAAGCCTTGGCTTTTTACAATCGAGTTCTTTTGCTACCCCGAATATATTGCAGTACGAATTTTGAGAACAAACAGGATGGATCGTAAAGACACGCGATATAACTTTTGTATTACAGGGAAACATTTTAATTTAAAAAATATAAAAAAAAACCCAATGTCACGCGGTTTTCCCAGATGGTCTCACATACAAATACAGACCGCGCCCGACGTTGCTTAACTTTGGTGATTAGACGAGAACCATTGTTTTCAATACTCTGCCCGACAGACCATTTTTCGACGTAAAAAAAGGTTGCGGATCAGAATTTTAAAGACCTCCCAAAAAGAAGATTCACTTGAAATAAATTGCCAATCTATTTAGTGTCATTTGTACATTGCTGTGTAATTATTAATAAAATCAGTTCATGTTTTATCCTCAGAACACATTTCCACCAGTGGTAGCTTTGCTTAGACTCTTTCATCCCGATGGCAAGGAGGCAAAAATGTCATTCAATCCCACGATGACGTCACCTTTACACCTCAAGGAATTGTATCAACTTAACAACTTTGTACAGGTAAATTATACTATGACACACGTTGTTAATTGTGTTGAACCTGATCGTCTATTATATGTCTGAGTGTTTCCAATTTATTGATACTTATATGATCCATTGTCTAAAGTTTATAGTAACAGCTATATGCAATTTGGCATTAAAAGTATCTATGTGCAATTGCATCCTGACTAAGGTTTTTTTGCGGCGGCACGCAGTGCCCTTAAAGGTAATTTTGAAAATATTGAAGAATTGCCATACACACTGAAAAATATGATAGAGTTTGAAAAAAAAGAAAAAAATCAATCTTGGTCACCTTTATAAATTTTTTCAAAGTTATCCAAATACAACATCTAATCTTTCTTTCTTGAACAGTTACCGCGCCGCACAATGATTTGTCTTTGTAGTAGAGGATGTAAAATAATTATGGACTAACAATTTTCGAAAAATAGCGTGCCCCCAAAACAGAAGTGACAAAAAAGCTCCGATGCTAACTAATATTATATTATGCGAATTTGAGTTTCATATCAAAATATCTAAATCGAATTTTAGCCGTTCTTAATATTTTACGTTATTTTTTAAGATTTTCAAATTTGTAAATCTAAAATATTGAAGATCAGAAAAATACACTAGAAACCTTATAAGTGGTAAAAAATTAACTTCGTTTTCGGTGTAAAAAACTGGAAATCTTAAAAAAAATTAAAAATATTATATGAACGATTAAAATTGGATTTTGCTCATTTTCAAATCTAACGACTCATTCTTGTATTTCATTCTGTACAGGAATATTTTGACGTTTATATTTGCGTCAGAAACGTTCCACTAAAATTAAACTTTGCAATTTTACTTTCCTCTATCTCATAAAAGTTTAAAATTAAAATTAAAAAAACGTGCGTGCTTTATACCGTACGACATAAGTAAAACTTCTTTAGCTCCATCTATATTTATGTGTTTATATGCATGTATATATATTAAGTTTCTGCAGATATATAAATTTATTATGGGTTTTCATTGATAATACGAAACGTAACTCTCTCTATCTTCAAAATTTACATCTCTCTCTCAACTTCCGTTCGCCTCGCCCGATCACACGTTTTCGTAACGCTCTCGCGACGCACTCACCAGCGTACTCCTCGAGTCAAGCGTGCGTAATAAGTTTTACCTCAAAAGTCTTACTACATTCCCGGTTTATGTATATTATAAATGTAATAAAAATAATTTCAATTAATTTGATTTTTTTTTGTATATTTCGATACACGATAAACATTTAAAATTAAAATATTTACAGGAGGCGATCCAAAGAGAAGCGTCATTAGAGGGACGGTTGCGAACGTTACGCGAGTGCGTGGAGCGGACACGTGCGGAGGCACAAGCCTCGTGGGAACTGTTTGTAGGAGAGCAGCGTCTACTGATGCGCGTGCGCACGCTCGAGACGATGCTCTCTGTAGGCAAACAGCCTGATCCGCATCATGTGGCACAGTTGCTAAATGATAAGAAAAACTATCAGGTATATATATTTTTTTATTGTTACACGGCAAAGTGACTGCACTGTACCTGATGGTAAGCACAGTACAATCCAAAAACAACGGTGACCACGGAGAGATACGCCCTCCGCCGTCGGTCGTCGCTATCATGCCGGCCTGCGTAAATGCCTCTTCACGTTACGCATAAAGGTTTTTTTTTTTAAATAGATGGATTTTAATACGTTTAAACGAAATATACTCATTTAGAATGTAATTGTTTGCTATAATTTCTACATAATTTATAGGGTCCATTAATCTTCCTATATCTTAATCTTCATATATGTATCTAATCTTCATGTATGTATGTTCACGCTATACGTCATAGAAGTAGGCAGCAGCATGCATGCAGATACTAAGAGGCGTAAATCGCCAGCGTTTTGCATTAAAAAATAAGAACGAGTCAAACATATGTCGTCGGTTTCACTGACCAACGCGTCGGTATCGGGAGGTTAAAACATATTCTCAGTATTAACTGTTCTATGTTCTTTTATTTTTATAGTGAAAAATTGTTCATTCATATCACTATTGAGAATTAATTAATCATAGAATTTTTTTTCGTTTAATCAACAACCTTCTTATAAATATCTATATACATAAACTTCAGCAATGTTTAATTGATCACGTTTAGAATGGAATGAATAACAAACTTCAAATCGCCAATAGGTAACGCTGCAGCAAATTAAATTTTGTACTTTTCAAGTTATCGCTATCGAAATTAGTATACGTAGATACTTGATAATATTTACATAATATCTCTTTTATTACTTGTAATAATTAACAACGCAAACGGAACAATGAACGAAGTCAGCACCAAATAATTAAAAAAAATTAATCATTCTAAAATCATGTTTATTTATGAGTAAGAAAAAAAAGCGGTAAATATTAAAAAAAAAGAACCGTAATTAGTATGACGTAATGATAGGAAGCGGCACAAGAGAGACTACGCACGGCGCACGAGCAACGATTGGCACTAGAGGAGTCGCTGGAGCGGCGCAGTCGCGAGGCCGCCGCGCTGCACCACCACAACTGCGCGCTCCGTCTCGCCGCCAACAACGCACTCGCCGAGCTACAGGTAACCGCACTCTCCTCTCATTACAGTCTATTTATTCTTGTTTAGACACTGCTGTAACATTTGCCAATGTCAATTTAGTCATTTTAGTCTTATGCTACACCCATACCTACGTGTATCGCCACGGAATTTTGTCTACGGTCGCAATAACTGCAGGAACACATTTATCGATATCTTACTAACTATCGGTCGATGTAATTAATGACAGACGTACCTTTTTTCGCATCTTTATCGAGCTGGTAGAAATCGTCACGTAAGAGAAAAGCGTTATGCCCCTCCATGCGACTTTCTCTATCTCTGTCTATTGTGTGTTTATAATATCCTCGCATACGATTTCTTAATGGCGTGTGTCCAGAATGTAACCTCGTGTCCGTTATTAGTAACTCGAGCTACAAGTTGCCTACTTACTACTAGTCACGTTTCATTTTTAACGTAGCATTGCAACGTGACGACAATATACCTGATGCTGATGGTAAGCACAATACAATCTGTTTTCATACTGGTATCCAAGTTATCTCGATGGTATCTCGATTATTAGGTTACAATGGTTAAATCTGGAAGGCAGAATATTAAAAGAAAGTCACTGTGACGTTTTGTTATTAAGATGTGCATAGTGGTACCAAACCAGTTAGATCTACGCCACACTGCTTATTTATGAAATATATCACAACTGATCCCAGATTGCAAGAATCCTAAGCCTGCCATATCCATAACGGCTATTGTACAGAGTCTAAGGTACTAACAATCCAGTCAGTAACGATAATTCCCTTAATTTGGAATTGGAAGTAAATTTAATAAAATATCACAAAACACAGTACACTTGTTAACATAAAATAACATATTCTTAACACTATAACTATGTTTTGGTTAGTATTACGGTCGCATTAATCATGGTTCAAAATTGAGTAAGTAGGTATATAACAAAAGAAATGTCGCTATTATCCAAATTAATTACAATTGAGATATGTGGATATAGAATAATTTCTAATTTGAGGTATTTCCGTTTAAGTTGTAAGATCTTGTCTTGTTTCCTTTTATTACCTAACTTGCTTGTTCGTTTATAAATTAATGGAATAAAATAATGATAAATAAGTGATAAATTTAATCTCTCAGACACACTAATTATTAACATGTAAAAATAGTCTGATCTACATATTGACTTACTGTTATTTTCATTATTCATATTACAATGTGAAAAAAAACTAAATCATTACATAGTATAAAACAAAGTCCCCTACCGCGTCTGTCTGTCTGTCTGTTCGCGATAAACTCAAAAACTACTGAGCGGATTTCCATGCGGTTTTCACCAGTGGATAAAGTGATTCATGAGGAAGGTTTTGGTGTATAATTTGTCAAGGATTTTTTTATAATCAGGGCGGGACAGCGTCTGCCGGGCCCGCTAGTATATACTACAAACACAATGTATCAAAACTATCAAGGCTAATACTGAAAAGAGTCCTGCCTCTATGGTATGGTTACTTCACGACGTCTTTTTCATTGAAACTTCATTGTAAAATTTGAACAAATACTGTTTAAAAAGTTGATGAGTGTTACTACTATACTGACCCATTGATTTTAATGAGACAAGATGTTAGAGATGCTCTCAAAGGAATTTTAATCCCTGGATTTACTTAGGTGATATAGTCGAGCAGGCTAGACATGTCTAGATATTTTAAAACATGTTCCACCACTTTGAGATCTGGGTCTTAAAAAAATCAGCCGAGGGGAAATGAAGAAGATATGACGTACAGTATGACACTCAATATTTTTTGATAATAATTGTGTGATCTGATATTTTATCGGTTTCGGTATTTGTGGACATGAATGAATTAATATTTTAATTTTTATTGTGATAAAATAGTGGCTACTTCCTATGTTGAATATTAGTAAAAATGAGAATACGAAGACGCATTGAAAATTATTTTCTCCTTAATATAAAATTGTTTTTACAAATCTCCCCTACGAAATCGCATTTACCATGCTATTTGAATATGATAAATTCAATGGTCTTTTAAAATGTATTAAAAGATGCTATCTTTGTCATATACCTTATTGAGGTATGTATGCTTGGTACACATATGTTTCAAAAACTCATATATGTATGAATAGTTAGCTTAGCTTAGGTTAGCTCAGATAGGTCGCGAATTGGATGTATCAGGCAACAGCCCAAGCCGATGTGTGCCGTGCGCCCTTGAGCTAGTTGTCAAATAAAATCGGCTGAGTGCCTTAAGCGCTCGCCTTATTAGTCCGGTAAAATCATATATATACCTTCTCGTTTGTTATAATAACTTAGTGAATGTTTTTTTCATGTTTACTTGATCTTGAAGCTTTTTAAAGATCAGTGAATGTAGTTCTGTAATTCTTATTTTTATAAACAAAGAAAACTTTTGTATACCGTTTCATTTGTCAGTGTAGGTGAACAGTACGGAAGGATTTTTTTTATTAGAATGAAAAAGGGAGTGGAAGTTTGTATAAAATTCGTCTTTTTTTTCGTTAAGAAGATGTGTGTATATGTGGTTCGGTGCGGATTCCAGAAGCTGGCAGCGCGGTGCGAGCGCAAGATGTGTGCGGCGCGGCTCGCCATCTCCGCTGCGGAGGAGCGGGAGCAGCTGCTGCGGAACCATCTGCCTCTCGCTGTTAGTGCTCCGACATACATTTTAGCGTTCCATCACAACCTCATTTGTTGTTAAATGACAATACAAACTAGGATGATAAACATTCTGATCTTGGAGGGAAACTGCTACTCAATTGCAGCTGCCGGAACACAACAACAGGTGCTCGATGATAGATTTTCAACTTGAAAATGGTGGCTATTCTATGGGTACATCATGATGTCATCTTTCACGGTAGCTCTCTAGGTCAATTGACGCGGTGTCTGAATACAAATTTCAATAAAAAAAACATTACATACGATTTATTTATAATAAATAAAAAAGTACAAAATTATTACTAAAAATGTTGATTAAAAACTCATTTCGCTGTAATGTAGTGTTTAAACAACCAGATAAGCAAAACTATCGTTTTGTATATTCATTTTCAGTCTAGAAGGTAGTTTTACGGAAAATAATAAATACGCATATATCGGTAAAGCGGCTTTGGTTCGTAAACACTATTTTATTTTTATTTTCTATGTTTTATCGTTTTCACTACAGACCTGATGTTAAATGACTATGTAATCTAAGACGTATCCAGTTCATCAATCAAGTTTAAAATCAGTCACCAAGCGACAGTGGTGTTTTACGCTATTTGCACTAAAAACCTAGTCGGTTCTAGGTTTAACATATTGACCATCTGAGACCACATCGTAATTAATATGAGACGAGATTGTGGTCAGACACTTAAACATAATTAAAATTAAAACGTAATTAAAAAATAAAAATTAAATTCCATGTGTCATAAGTTACGGGCATATTACTATTTTATGCATTTAATGCAATGACATTATAACTAAAAAGCTGTAGGTACGTTACCTACATGATATTTTGACAAAACAAAAGTCATTTTAACGCACACATGCGTAAAGTGATATTGTAACGCCACACTGACTTAGAGAAAATGTGGAAGTAATATGGCATATTCTCAATATCGGTGGTGAAAAAGAAATAGTTACATGTTGAATTGACGGGGCAGCCGTCAATAATAAGCTAGTTAGCGAAGTTTAACAAGCCGCTGTCGAAACGCTTATGACGGATCTACAGCGTTTAGGTTATAATATTATTAGATTTCATGTGTGTATTTTAGTGCTCGGTTCAAAACGGTGAGGCGAAAATGTTGGTGCTCAGTTCTGATAGTAATAAAATGTGCGACGCGAAACGAGGGAACTCTCTAGAAGACGCAGTACGAGCCCTCCCAGATTGCGTCAAGCTGCTCTTACCTCAACATCTACTCGCCAAGGTAACTAACTAAACATATGTATATTTTACTGGTTGATACCAGCTATTTTGCGTTATCTTAACAATATGTCTCATGTACTGTGTAAAAACGTTAAAAATATAGAGCAAATATATACTTATTTCCTGTCCCCTACGCATGCGCTCCACATCGCTTACTACACTTTTCGACGGCAAGAAAACACATTTCTCTGAACTCGTAATGCTTATAAAATCGTAATTTCTTAGAACTTTAGTAACTTTATATTACATGAAAATATTGTGATATATTTTTAGATAAGTTACAAATGTTTAAGAAGTAAAATTACACAACACATCTAAAGGCCTTCATGATTTTACTTTATAATGCTATTAGTTATTAAGAAGAAGAAGAAAAAAGTTATTATTCGTCTAACCGTAATGCAATTGAAATATAAATCATTTTTTTTTCTCGAACTGACTACGCTTTTGACTTAGCAAGGTCTTAACAGCTTCACCGGACTACTAAGGCGAGCGCTTAAGACACTCAGCCGATTTTTGTTTGGAATATAAATCATATATCACAAAAAAATAATCAAAATAATGTGACTTGTTTAATTTGACAATGTTTTTTTAGCATCATATTCGTGATTCGTATCGTTTATAGAGTTATCTATCACAAAATTTCGGAATAAATTAAATGTACATACTATTAATAGAGGTGAAAGTTATGTTAGGTTTTTTTTAAATTTCTAACTATGTAATATGAATTGTATACAGGTCGGTATCAAAGCGATATCTGCGGAGGGCAAGTCGGCGAAGGAATTCGAGCTTATACTAAAGAAGAATGATATTTATCACAATTCCGAAAATAGAGGTGAGTCCATTATTTTTATTGAAATCTTTATGTAAGTACCTCTTGTTGACTATCCTAATCTTTTCCTCCTAATGACTTGAACGATTTTTATGGTTTTTTTTTGCACTCATGCGATCACCTCGATGGTTCACAGCTACAGTTGCATCCTGTAGGTGACGCTGTTGAGGTCTAGATATTTTGAAATTTTCCAACATGTTTATATTTTTTCTACTTTTCATATTAAAAAACATCATCTAGATACTTTTTTCTTTTTTTTATTATATGATTATTATGTATATTATATAGTGTTTTATTTGCGCCGGTTCGGCTGTTAACACAAGAAATTCGAAATTATCAGCCGAATTGCTTTTGGACGTTCATTATACCTATACATAATAATCGAGTGTATAGGAAAAATAGGACTCACCAATATGCGGTATTTCCGTAGTGTATAATGTCTCCTCTTAAATCACACCGAATGTAGCTCGCACCATTAAACTTTCACTCGGTATAAGATTATAAATGTCTATTATTTCGTTTATTTTTGATTTCGAAGTCACCGAAACGTTTGCCGTAGATATTTAAACTCTAAACTACGTAACGGTGAAAGAGTTGGAGGAAAGAAACATGAAAAGCACTGGACGGATAAAAAAAAATAGAGACAGATAATGTATCTTTGTACATTGGATTAATTTATACATATTTTCACCTAAACGATAGTGATGTCTGAAAGTGACACTTTTCTATGTATATCTTCCACTAAAATACGGTTGGGAACAATGATTTGTACAGTTTTAAAAATAAATAAAAAAATCCAGATCGAGTTCCTGGTTTCTCTCGATAACTTGACTCTATGACTTATATCGTTCATAGGCTCTTTCATGGGGCCTAACTAAATTCAATAACTATTTTTTCCATTTCTTCGAAAATAAATCCTTGCTTAGCGTTATTGGTCAATACAATTTACTGTTTGTATTCCATATCTGGTGGAAATATATTCACGAATTCGTAACACTCGTATATTTTAGTAGCTTCTGACCGCGACTTCGTCCGCGTGGAATATTTACTTTGGGGTAACAGTAACATGCAACGGAAACTCTCAAAAGGAAAAAAAACGATTTAGAAACATTCTTCATTGGTGCCCCATGGGCTTAGCGTGATAATATAGCCTATAGCCTTCCTCTATAAATGAGCTATGTAACACTGAAAGAATTTTTCAAATCGGACCAATATTTCATGAGATTAGCGCGTTCAACCAAACAAACAAACAAAGCCTAACAAACCTAATAGTATTATAGATTTGAAATATACTGGAAATTATTGTTATCGAGTCCATTTTCATCTAGAAACTACATTTAAATATGTTATTAATTTATAGAAAAAGAAGAAACAGAGGAAGGCGGTGTCGGCGGCAGCGGCGAAGAGAAATCGGACGAACCTGATTTATGTACGGACGATGAGAAACAATCTCGACTCAATCATGGTAAGACTTATCAACTAAGCAAAATTGTTTATTCTGTAGCGAGCGTATAACTAGTCTACTATCCTAAGGAATAGGTTAGTAGGCTAGGCCGTTCAAACGCTCCATGAGCGATAACAGGTCATTAGAAAACAATGAGCTAAAACACGCCCTTTTTAAATGGCCACACATTATGGCCAATCGCCGTGCTCAACGCGCCAGCGTCATAATCCGTTGACCGACATAATTATTATTAATAATTATATGCTATTTAAGTTAATGCACATGTACCGCACACGCTCTTGAGAAATAAATCGTCGTACGCTAAAGTTGTGTTTTTGCTTCCATACCCTCGAGTGAAAATAAAATTAATTTAGATAAAAATTAGTGATTAGAGGTTTGAACACCATCTCTAAAACCTCTAAAATTCCAATAATTTATTATTATTATGTAACAATTATTGAATTATTTAACTTATCGAATAATCTCAATACGCATTAAAATTTTAAGTTGGTTATTTGTACATAGTTTTATGTTATTAATATTTTGAAAGTATGATAGCAGGTAAATAACGAAATTTTATTAAATTTAAAACAATACTTTCACGCTTCATTGTAACACGCCATGAAGTTAGTTAATGAAAACAGTTTCTTTTGAAATATTATACAAACTGTAATTTTTTGATAATTTCGAAGCATATGAAGTTAGCTTTAGCTAAAACACTAGTTTCACGCTCCGATGTAACAGACCATGATATCTTATATCATTTGGATAAATGATATTCAAACTTTCATTAATAGTATTATCACTCTGTTGAAAACGGTTAAAATGTGCTAAAAGTTTTTTTTTTATATCCATTCTCAAGGAGAAGGCATACTTACACTTTTTTTAAATCTCTGGATATTTGTAGATATTCTGCTAAATTTGTTTATTTTATTACAGACCCGGAACACGAAGTTGAACATATGAGCCCGTTGGACGGTGAACTGTGCCCGGACAACAACGCAAACTCCACGTACACTGAAGCTGATACGAAAGAAGATTCACCGGTGAGTATTTTTCTATCACTTTTTCCTGTGTTTCTAGTATTAATTGACTTTATTACCATAATAAAGTTAAATGAATTTACATTGTTATTATAATTAGGTTATGGAAGATACGTTTGCGGAAGGTCATTTCTGGAACTATTGATCCGATTCGTGAAAGTTACATTTGGCTAATAACTGTGTTGTGTTGTTTTATATATATATAATAGCGGGCCGGGCGGACGATGTCCTGCCTTGATAATAAAAACAAATCTCAAAATTCAACCGCAGCGCCACCTACCGGGTCCAATTGTGAATCTAAACCATTCTCGGATCCACTGGAACACGCACACAGAATGTCATCAATATCGGTCCAGCCGTTTAGGAGGAGTTCAGTGACATACACACGTACAGAAAAAATGTATATATAAAGATATATATTTATTAACCTAATTCGAATTCTTTATTTATATGTCATGGCGAAAACTAGGGAATACATACGGGAGTATGAAGTCATCAATAGTGACGTCATCTTTATGATTTAATCGCTCAATCAACGAAGACTAATACATTATCAATAATAAATTCGTAGTCTTAAACAGCAGATACAGTAATGAATATACTGAATATAGTTACGAACTATCCGTTGAGTGGAACAGTCCAATGCTCCTAACGAGAATATCCAGTACCTAACACTGATATAAGCGATATATCGATGTTTTGAATCATCGATATATCGTTTAAAAACATCGATGTTGAAACTCCTAACATCGGCGATACATCGCTCTGTACAAGCGATGTTTCTTCATATGTGTCGTTCTAAATAAGCTAAATCCAATTTTAATCGTTCATTTAACACGTTTGTTTAATCTCTTTAAGTATTAAGTTTTTTTAATGATATTTATATTTTACATGTACAACATTTGAAAATCTTAAAAAATAACGTAAAATATTAGGGTGGGCTAAAATTTGACTTGGTAATTTTTAAATGTAACGACTCATCTGTTGCGTTATCTATTGTATTCGCTACCCACTCGCTTTCCTAGTCACACGTGTACAGTGAGGTGCTTTTTTTTAATCGACTAGTTTTCTTCTATCTCGAAACAACATTGTGTTGGAACTAGGTGAAAAAAATTGCTTGAAAATTTGAGTATTTAACGTTAACTCGCATGTACTCTACCAGGGCGTGAGAAGATTTCCGATATTATAAAATACACGTAAACTTGAAGTTTATTATTTTACGTTTTATGACTCGGTGACACTTAATGCTATCATATTGTTTGAAATAAGGAATTATTTCGGAATGAGTGCTCTAAAATAGTGCCTATTGCGACTTAACTGTAACTCACGCCACTGAGGCAGTATAACTCGAAGTCAAATTTTGTAGAAATTTCTTGTTTTTGTTATTTTATTGATTGCTGAACATGCAGGAAAAATGTTAATGAGACATTTGTTGGAAATTTTATCTTGTACAAATGACTATTAAACCAAACTCTAAGATCGATATTTCTCTGAGCTTTTACTTTTTGTAGCATAATATTTTAAAGGATTATCGAGTCAACTTAAAAAAAAAGGATTTTCTTTATTACGAAATTGTCAATAGTTCGGTCGACGACCCGACATATACATATGGAGGATATTAATGCAAAATGGCTATAAACTAACTTAATAATATTGTAAGAAAAAAGGATTCTGTTATCTAATTACAAGTCATCACAATTAAAAGAATTTTTCAATATAAAAACAATTACAAACAAAATATTTCATGTTTCTTTTATTATTGTATGAAATAGTTAACAGGCATGTATTTTATCTGATGTTAAGTGATTTAAAAGATATTGCCACAGGGTGTTTTTCACTTTGGTGTTCTTACTATATGCAACTGGCATGACTCATTCATAAATAATCATGTTATAAATTTATTGTCTGTTTTAAGTCTAAAAATGATAAGCAAACAAACTCCTCTGATAGTAAATAGTTACTGTAATCTTTGGATAAATCCAAAACCTGGGCTATTATTGTTATGTTACCGACTTTGAAGAATGATTTAATGATGATGAGTCCCATGCCCTGACAATTCTTACAAGCGAAACTATTCCATAATCCTTTTACTATTTTAACACATATATGAGAGCATGTATTATTTCAGTATTCTAGTAAAAAAAAAACAAACTAATATTGTAGTGATTATTTAATATATTTAATCATATACAAGCTGAAACTTTAGACAGTAGTAATATTCATGAAGGATACTCTGCACTCGATTCTCGTTCTAAATCAATTAAAAAATAGGTGCTTAATATTTGACTTAATTGACTAATGACCTAATAATAAACCTACGCATCTATGTTAAAGCACAGTGGCAATGACCGTCGGGTGAATTCACTTTCGCAAGAAAGTGAATGTAGGAACGGCATGAACAAAACAAAAGGATTTATTGTCCGTTTTATTATTGAAGGTTATTACTTCTAGTCGCTCCTTACAGCTTTCGGCACCGGTCATTGAACCTAGGTTTATTATGTTTGTGTTTATACTTTTGAAAGTCTAACAACAAACTTTAACTTAGGTTCTCTTTATTGTTTACTAGTATTTAATTTAATATTATTATTTTATATGTTAAATGTGACCATGACCTATCAAATCTTAGAATACTATAAGCGACTAACCTAACACCTGGTATAATTAATAAAAATTATATTATCGTAAGCGTACATTTAGCAAGTCTATTCGAAAATGTTACTTATTTTGATGTTAATAATAAATATT
Source organism: Antheraea yamamai (assembly GCA_036509395.1). NCBI lineage: Eukaryota > Metazoa > Arthropoda > Insecta > Lepidoptera > Saturniidae > Antheraea > Antheraea yamamai. The sequence goes on along the minus strand of AP028431.1, from coordinate 13,769,305 downwards.
AGGACGCAATTTCACGTACAACCATTTAAACCAAAATTAAGCGTAACTTTTGTTAACTATTAATGAATATATAGAAATGTAACACTCAGACACAACACACCTGACAATATCATATCTGTATGAATAAAACCACTGTTAAAATAGGAAATAATAATAGAAATAATCTTTAATGAGACGAATTTATGTGGTGTTTTAATTGAATTTTTATGATACTAGATTTTTCTAGTGGGTTTTATTTTGAAAATATAAGACGGGTAGATTTTGAAAATAAAATGCAGCCCGTGTTATCTACTCAATGGTAATGATGTAACTTATTATAAGCGAAAAATATTTTAAAATCAGTTATTTTTTTAGTTTATACATTACAAACCAAACGTCAAATCTTTTCTCTCTATAGCAGTAATATAGATTACTTAATGGTCAGAGTAGCGTTTATAAAAGTTACTAATATTAACTCCATTCCTATGGCAACTGCAATAAAATATTATTTTTGGGCAATAGAAATATTTATTTAATATATACAAGTACTACAGGTCTCCTTTATTATTTATAGGAAACTGTAATAACTGACAATAGTCATAATTGACAATGGTCAATGGATTGTAACTTAAAAATAAAAGCAGGTTGTGTCGTAAAGACACATAATAGAAGTGAAAGTTTTGTGTTACAGGGAACATTTAAATTACAAAAATACAACAAAAAGTCAACGTCACGTGGTGTTTCCAAGCAGTCACCCATCCAAGTACTGTCTATGCTCGACGTTGATTAACTTTGATGATCGGACGAGAATCGATGTTTTTCAACACTTTACTCGACACAATGTTTACCCCTATCACTTTTGGTCATACAATAAGGTTGTGGATCAAAATTTCAAAGCCTTCCCATAAAAAGTTTCACTTCATTAAGAGAAGTATTATTAAGTATTTGATTGGATAATCTATCTATGTGCATAAAAATCAATCGCCGAATGTATGTAGAACGGCTACACCTATAAAGTAAGTGTAAAGTGTCAAGAATGAAAAGTGAAAATTTGGTATAATTTTTTTCATTAGTATACCCGAGTGAAGCCGGAGCTGGCAGCTAGTCGATTACACTTGAAACAATCCCTACATTCGTTTTCAGCGCGGCATCTTTGTTAATGTCATTTGAAATAAACTTTCTAATACATTTGTGTGAAATATACGTTCAACGGATATAAATCATATTATTATTCGATTTATACTAGCTGATACCCGCAACTTCGTCTGCCTCGTTTATTATCTTAATTATTTTCTTATATCTCAAAGGGATTATTAGGCGGTGTTTTCGACGAAAGCTCCGAGACGGCTTGACTTTTACCGACACTTCCAACAGTTATCCTTATATTTCAACCAATTTAGACAAAATCTTGACAAATTATACACTTAAATCTTCCTCGTGAATCACTTTATCTAGTAATCAAAACCGCATATAATTCCGTTTTGTAGTTTTTGAGTTTATCACGAACGGACAAACAGATAGACGCGGCGGAGGACTTTGTTTTATGTAATGATGTAATTGTATGAATTATGTAATGATTTTTAGTCAACGTTTTATCACGTTAAATACATCATTTGAGAAATATTTACATAATTATTAGCTTTACTTACCGAATCTTTTAGTTATTTTCAAATATGTCAGTGTGTGACGACATTTGTAAACGGGAAAATGAGATCATATCTTATGCAATTTTTTTTTCTTATCCTAACTAATATTAGAAACGTAAATATGAGTTTGTTTGAAACGTTTTTAAAAAAGACATGTGGTAGATTCATTCAGAAAAAAGTACTGGTCCCGAGGATAAGTCAAATAAATATATATTAACGCAAACGAAATTGCGGGCAAAAGCGAGTTTCATTGTATTTTATGATTTCTTAAAATATTTCTGGAAAATTATAGTAGAACTATTTCTCCTACGTTTACAATTATTACATATATATGTACTAAAATAATCGTACAAAATGTACGCATATTTTTCATAAGTGATTACTTTTCAATAACACTTCATCTAAGATATAATGTTGAAGTATCAAGACAATACGGTATAACTTTTGTCGTGATTGTTTTGTTCATTTTTTATCATCATCATCATCAGCCTGTAAGAGACCCACTCTGCAGGGCCATAGGCCTCTTCCCGATGGAAGGTATGAGCATAATCACCACGCCGGCCCACGACGTATTGGCGATTCAAACTCTGAGAAATCAACAGTTCTATGTTTTCCCACATAGAGTAGTACTACAAGAACATTTCTCAGGTTTGGGTTCCCTCACGATGTTTCCTTCACAGTCAGCCGATAGTGTTACCAATTTAAATTGGTAAATGTACGCGAATTCCGAAAAATTCATTCGTACATGCTGGGATCCGAACCTGCGGACATCGAAATAATATACCACCGGTCAAATCACTAGACCACCACGACTTCATTCATTCATTTTTTATAGTTTTCCTAATTAATATTTGCTTCATTGTCTTGTTATATTGTTCTGGGTAATGAAATTACGTTTAGTGTTAGTTACGCTTTTTAAATGTTGAAGCACTTATTAATTATAAAAAAATATCTAAGAATCCATCAAGAGAAAATATTATTTTTTATGTTCACATAATTAATTATAATCTAAGTAAGAAGATAGTTTCATCTTTCGCTGGAGAGGTTATCTGAAACTCATTGAAATACACTACTTATTACACTTCGTATATAACAATAGCTATTTAGTTTCGTAATAAAATAGTAGAATTTTGTTCCAAATAAGTTTTAATAATTCCAACTTTATTACTTTTAACTTATTATACAACTATTACGTTTAATCCTTAATTAAAAGCTTGTGTATTTGTCATTTGAAGTGGGCATGAGGGTGTGGTTTACTCTTAAGTATTAAAACAATTTTCCGCAATTTCGCCCGCATTCATGTAGATTTAATATATATTTCGAGAAGAGTACGTTAAATCCTTTTCTGTGTTCCTGACAACGTGTGAAAGTATAATTCCCCGAAAACCTTTTTTTTAATTCTATGTTTGGCAACCAATCTTCTAGTAGATTACTGCTATCGAGTAGGTAATGATGATATTACAAGTTTCTTGCGATCATTTCAATGAACTACTACTACAAGATGATGACCGTTTTGTTAGAACTTTTCAGGGAGTTTTTAGGGCAAGTGAGAATCCATGGGCCATGGTATTATTTCCCATCCGCTGCACTGATGCACAATAACCAAACTACATTATGTAAAACATCACTAATATTACAAAATATAGAGTCAAAAACACAAGATTACGAATAAAACATACATAATAGGTCTTTACCTATGAAATTGCCGTTCTGCAGTACTGGCCATTTCAAATCAAAATAATTTTTGTTTGGCTAAGAATTCTAATTTCAAATTAATTTTATTTTAAAAACATGGAATTCTTTTTCCAAAAGTAGTCATTTATTTATTGATTAGTGTTACATTTTCATCGCATTTCAATCTTTTTTGTCATCATGGATACGTTAAAAATTCGAGTAATTATGGAATATGAGTACCGTCGTGGCAGCAACGCGGCACAAGCGGCACGCAACATCAACGACGTTTACGGAGCTAACACTACAAACCAACGCACCACCTGTTATTGGTTTGCTCGCTTCCGTTCTGGGAATTTCGACCTGAAAAATGAACCTCGCGGTCGTCCGAAGACTTTGGTCGACAATGACGAATTAAAGGCGATTGTGGAAGCTCATGATACACAATCTACGGATGAATTAGCAGCAGCTTTCGACGTTAGCGTCAAAACAATATTGGTGCATTTGCGTCAAATTGGCAAGGTAAAAAGGCTTGACAAATGGGTGCCCCACGAACTCAATGATCGCCAGCGCGAAGTACGCGTCGAGACGTGCCTTGCACTGCTCCACAGACACACAAATGACGGAATTTTGAACCGCATTGTTACCTGCGATGAAAAATGGATTCTGTTTGATAACCGCAAGCGCTCAGTAAGTTGGTTGGGTCCTGGTTCAGCACCTAAACAATGCCCTAAACGAAAACTTACCCCTAGAAAAGTGATGGTCACTGTTTGGTGGTCTAGCGCCGGTGTGATTCATCACAGCTTACCAAACAGGGTGAGCATTACTGCAGATGTGTACTGTGAAGAACTGAACACAATGATGGAGAAGCTGGCACATCTCCAACCAGCATTGGTCAATCGCTCGTCTCCGCTGCTCCTGCACGACAACGTGCGACCTCATACTGCACAGCAGACGGTCTCCAAGTTGCAAGAACTGGGGTTGGAAGTTCTCCGTCATCCGCCCTACTCACCAGACCTTGCGCCTACAGACTACTACTTTTTCCAGAATTTGGATAACTCCTTGGCGGGAAAAAAATTCAATACCCGAGAGGCAGTACAAAATGCCTTTGAAGAATTTGTTGCCTCCCGTCCAGCTGATTTCTTTAAGAAGGGCATCAATAAACTGCCACTGCGTTGGCAAAGATGCATTGATTGCATGGGTGATTACTTCGATTAATACAAATAAAAAATACATGAAAAAAATTCGTTTAAATTTTTGCATACAAAACGGCAATTTCGTAGGTAAAGACCTAATATATGATATTCCAAGAACCCGTCAGAAACTCTCACGAAAATCTTAAAAAGATCGTGTGTCGTTCGAATAAAATCCTCATCGAATAGAATGTAATAAAAGTCAAATTATTATTAGATTGTTTTGTAATTCGCGATTTTAATGACACCGTAAAAGCAAGTTTATAGGGGCGGGCAGTCCCGTTTATCGCAATCAATCATAAATTCATTTCCAAGGGTTATAATATTTACGGCAAGGAAGCGTAGCATTATGTATGTAAATGTACAATTTCACGGAGCGGCAGGTTCGGTGTTTTTGTTCTTTGTTAGCGCGCGGTGCCTGCGAGCCGCGATGAGTCAGTCGGGGCGGACCGAAGGGCCCGGTCGCGGCGCTCCGCCCACTCGCCGTACGATAACGGGGTTGCAACTGTCTCATTCGTTAACCTCCACTCACTATATTAAACGATTATCATAAAATTACAATTATAAACTGTATAATATGTTTCTATAATTGTGATCGTAGCCAACTTTTTTACTTTATACATAATTGTTGTGTTATTATTTCTATATTTTAGAAGTTTATATTTCACTTTAAAGGTCATTTTATCACAATAATTACTTTAAATCGAATTTATTATGGATATTAATATTTTAGTGCTCATGTTTTTAACGCTCATTTCCATAATGTATAATTGGTTTTCGAAGTAGTCTTCCTTCTTATTTGTGCTAGAGTAAAGTATAGATTTTTTTTCGAGAAAGATGATGGTAAATTTTATATCTACACATAGAAATCAATAAAAGGAAAGTGTTTATTGTCTGTTCGGATTAACCTCCGAAACGGTTGAACCGATTTTGACGGGACTTTTTTTTTAGTAAACATAGGATCTTTTAAAGAATTTTATAGGCTACATTTTGTTACGCTTATCTGTAAAGTAGAAGTAGTAATGTCAAAAATGTGTACAATAAAAGAAAAATCCATAGTTAATACAAATAATACATGCACCCATAAAACTACAAAAAAGATTTCACAAGAACAAAGTTGTAGGCGCCAGTTTGTCGTTAAAAAAAAAGTCGATTTGCTTATGATGGTTTAATTTGTATCAGGCAATTAAATAGTTGGTATGTGAAACAGGGCAAAGGCGGTGTCGAGTACGCGAACATATTGCGCGTTATGGCGGGCTTGAACGACGAGATCAAGGCGCTACACGAGCGGCTCAGCGCCATCGCCGCGGAGAACGAACAGCTTCGGAAAATCCGCGACGAGCTGCTCGCCGCGCAGGGAGAGGCTCGCGAAGATACACCCATAGTCGAACCGGAGGATACAGTCTCGTACAGAGCTCGCATTGCGGACTTGCAGGTCACTATCTTTCTGATTCTTTGTTCATACTGTAACATAAATTATATTTTTTTCATTATTAAACTCATCATTGTTTATGCAGTTAAGTATACGCGTATGTATTTATATTTCATGAAATTGTAGGCACAACTCACGCGTTCTACGGTAGCGGAGGAAGCCAACATGGCGGAGATCCAGCGGCTCGCGTCCAGTGCGGCTGAGATGCAGGCCGAGCTCGCGTTCCGACCGACGCGCTCCGACATCGACGACTTGACCGCTCTCGTCGGCGAGCTGCGCACTGAACTCTTCCTGAAAGATCAACAACTGGAGCGTTTACACGCCACTCTTACTAGAGAGAAATGTACACTCGACAAGGCCATCGGTACCTCCAGATCGCTCGAAGACCTATCGAAACCAGATGGTGACTCGATAGAGACGACCCTCGACGCGGGGAATATTTCCGCTGAAATCGATGAAATGTTCCGACTCGATTTCGAAGAAGACGATGATGATGACACTGATTCGGTGACGACCGAAATTAATAGAGAAGAGAGCTCGTCGGTTGAGCAGATCGTGACCGTAGATATGGACAGGAGGAACGGTACGGGGGGAGCGGGCGAGTACGTGCGGATGGACGACGAGGAGCGGCTGCAGGTGACGCTGCAGAACGGGTCGCTGCATGCGCTGGAGGAGGAGCTGGTCCGCGCGAAGGAGCGGTGGGCGGAGGCGAGTACGGAGCGCGCGCGGCTCGCGGCACAGCTTGCAGCGCTGCAGAGCAAGCCGACGCTGCGGGTGGACGCGGCGCGGGTGGTCGCGTTCGCGGTGCCGCTGCTCGCCGCCTGCATCTACTACGTGTTCCTGCCGTACCTCTCCTGATTGACGGCGACGTGGGACCCGCCCGGGTACACGTAACCCCGCGCGCCCCGCACCTCCCCCCCACCAACCTCGCGCGTTCCGCACCTTTTGTATCGCTCGAATTCTTGCTCACTCTTCTACTAACTCCTATTCGACGACTTCGAATTAATAAACTTCAATAAGTCTAGGTAATAACGATCACGCCGACGAGGGCAGGGCTCCCCGCTATCGGTACCTCGAATCGAATATTATATTTATGCTCGCTTAGTTTATAGTTGCCGGTCGAAGGTTATGGTATATTTATGAATTAGTATAATTTAGTGTATTATATTGTAGAGATATAATTGTTGTGCACCTTCGATCTTGGCGCGGTTGCTCGGTCTACGTCGAACAAAAGTTTATGTCGAAAGTGCCATTTATAAGGAGAACAGTAGTAATGTCGCCGTCACGGAATTTTCGGTGAACGTTACAATATCACCGTCGTGGGGTTCGGTGTGTTACAATGTTGCCGTCGCGGGGTTCGGTGTGTTACACGGTTGCCGTCGCGGGGTTCGGTGTACGTTGTTATCACATGAATGTATATAGCATAGTGTTGTTTCTGTAAAAAAAATGTCAGTATCATATGAATAATGGAGATTACCTAAATTGATTGTTGATATCTGCCATAATAAATAAATGTAAATACTTCCTAAGGCCTAACGAGTGGTGTCCCTATATTGAATATATTATTGTTATGCGATGTCTGTCGATATATTCTTAGCCGAGTGATTTTGGATGAGTGTGCGACCAGTTGCCCTTGTTAAATACTTTAGATAATGATAATTACTTGGTGTGTTCATTTGTTTATTATTTATATATGTATATATATATATAGTGATGCCGCTAGTCGCGCCGAGCTCGTATTCTTAACAACGCTTTCGGGACTAAAACATATCATTGTTAGGTTTGTTTACGCGTGAATAAACGTCTACGTTTTGATGGACCCGAACCTTGAGGTCTCTTCGAATCATTTGCATTTTCTAGTCCGTATTAAGGTCGCGAACTCGACTGCGTAGCGTTTGCGATAATGTGTATTTAAACTTTTTGAATATATTTACACTATAGATTATCTAACTTTCCGGTTGTTGTTGATGAATTTATTACCTTCGGCTTACACTATGGGTAATTCTTGACAGATGTGTGAAGTTTATAGCGGTCATGAGAAAGACTAGGCATTGTTTGCATGATGGTTCGCTATTTAGTTTCGATAATTTGCCATGTCACTTATACATTTGCATATTTTATTTTGTGAAAGAAGTTAAACGGTATGTCTTTACGACTATGCGAATAAAACGCATGGCCCTCCGCAAGCCAAATTATATTCACGATCGACTATCGAGATCGCTTAGCTCTGTGATGTGAAGGCCAATAGATAATTTTGTAACATATTCATGTAACTAACTATTAATTATATTTGTAGAATTTATTGTCAACTTTACCAGTCCATTGTCTATTGTAAAAAAAAAATTAAACTTTATTTATTATTTTATTGTTGCACTGAGTTTTGTTATGTTCGATGTTTTGTGTTTAAAACCACCTTACTGTAAATAGATTGTATCTTATTATCTCGTTCATATGTTTAGTTTCATGATGTCGAAGACTTATTTTATGAAGTGGAATATAATATGCATTCAATGTGGATGTACTGATAAATTTATTGGAAATAATATTGATTTGTTTAAACATTGAGACTTTTATTTAATACTAGCTTCTTCCCGCGACCTCGTCCGTGTGGAATAGTTACATAGGGGTAACTAACACGCAGCGGCAGCTCTCAAAAGGAAAGAAAGGCCCCGATTCTGAAACATTCTCCATTAGTACTCCGCTAATGGAAGCCTATAGCCTTCCTCGATATCTGAGCTCTTGAACACTGAAAGTGTTTTTTAAATCTGACCAGTAGTTCCTTAGATTCCCCCTACAACCTCACAAACTTTACCTCTTTATAATATTAGTATGGATAATACCATATGAATCGTAACCTTGTCCAAACGTAGGCGGCGCTATCTGTAAGCAACGTTTCAAGCAAAAAAACAAACTACGCGTACCACGAATATGACGCAGAGACAAAATAATAGATTGACTAATGAGACACGTAACCCCGGACTGAGTTGATGCGACACGCATTACGTTATTTTTCCATTCGTTCTAATGCTAGTATAACTAAATGTCGGACAACTGGACTCTCACTTTAATTGTTGATCCGTAATAACAACCTAACTTAAATCTGTCATTAAACCTTTTAAGAACTTTAACTATCCGTAAGAAATTTCATGTAAATTCATTTCAAATAATATCACATATCTTATTACGAATAGTCAAATCTATGTACATAAAATAATAAAGGTTTCCAATTGTGCGCGCATCACGCTAAAACTACTGGATAGATATCGATCATTTTTTTAGTTTTACATCTAAGATACTCTATACAAAATACCGCGATATCTTCATTTAATACATAAAAACTGGTAACATTGCTTAGAAATAAATTTTGTAAGCAACAACAATTTTGCTTTCAATTTTCTTTTGTTTTTCCTCTGTACATAAAATATATTGTTAAGATAATAAACGACGCAGGTGAAGTCGCGGGTATTCTAAGCGCTACTAATACTCTGTGACTCGAAGATTTGTCTTATTTCGTCATTTCGCTGTAGATGATATAACCGAATCATACTCTTTCAAATTTCTTGTCAGTAGAAACGGTTCTTAACTTTTCTGAAATGTGAAACTTAAATAACAAATGTAGACAGTAAAGCAAGTACCTATATCTTTTAATACATATAATCTAGTGCCGGTGTAAGTACAATAACCTCAAGTCGATGGTACTTTATTTGCGATGGTGAAATTGGGAAGATAACCGAAACAGTTTAAGTGGTCCAAAATATGATTAAGTTACTCGTTGACTTCGGAAATTAATTTTATAACTTTGTTTTTTATAAAATAATTTTGATGTAGCCAAATCATTTTGATTTTGTATTCTGAATATTACTGACTCAGTTGTTTTTCTATATTATTGTTTATTTTGATACTTACGACAAGGTACAATCTGCTCATTTTCTTGCTAGCTGTACATAATTTTAAATCTGTGAATATACCGGTCGAAATGATGAAACAATTAAAGACAATATAATAAGAATAATCTTATACAATGGTTAAACAACTTTTGACAGCATCATCATCCCCAATATCCAGAAGAGCTTGTAACTTGTCACTCGTCATTCAGTTCTTCCTTTGTCATAGATTTTCAAATACTGGAGATTTTCTGTGATTGATCTGTGATTGAATGCATGTTTTATTTTATCAAATTATAGATATAGATAGTATTAAATTACACTGTTATATGAAAAAGTATTTTGGACGAGAGATGAGTATAGTAAGTATATGTTATGTACTCAATGGCATGCTACCATCTCAATTCGGGGTAGTTTTAGGTTCGCCGTTACCAGAGGCTGGAAAGACCAGTTTTAAAAATTTTCAAAATTTCCATCTATTCTTTGATTACTGTTAAACCCTACAAATTGGTGTCTCTGAGCCAAACTCGAGAAGCAGTTATGCAAATAGCATTATAGGTATTTGCGAGTTATTCATTTCGAAAATTACCTGACGGAGCTCCAGATGCACCTGATACTTTGTCGGAAACTGATATTACAGCTTAAACTTCTGTCGATCACTACCTGCCTTGAGGTAACACATTAAGTCTAGAAAGAAAATTGAGTTAGTGTACTAGCAAAACTAAAAAGATTTTATAAGTATGACATAACATAGGCAATAACAAGAAAATGCCTTATATAGTTGTATGATTATATTTTTATTTACAGTAGGCTTTGGTTCATTCCGAAGAGTTTTTTAATACTTCAAAGGTTTAGTGTTTGACCACAAACTCATCCAATGTTCGATGTTGCATCACGTTGCTGATGTTTGGTCTAACATGTTAACCACGCTAAACCTATAAACGTGATTGGCTCTTAAGTGCAGCTGCCTAAACACATCAATAGGTGTTTGGCGACAGATTTTCAACTCGAGGATGGTAGGTAGCCAAACGAGCTTAGAAAAAACCCTACCACGGTAATCTCGTACATATGGTTATAAATTCGTCACAGTGACTCTTGATTTTGGGATCAGCTGAAGTGTATCGAGCTGCAGAGATCTTTGCAAGGAAACATGACGGCGGCGATTGCTGATTATATTTACATTGTATTTATCATCGACTATAGTGCAGAGACTAGTCGTCCTGGGATAAAACAAAATCAGAACTTCCCTGTTAGACACGGCTGCCAAACGTACTGTCGTCGATTTAATTTGTTACAGATGCAGAGGTATGTTTCATTTCACAAACTTTAATCTGTACTATTACTATCTAGTTGTAAATATCATGCGTGGCAAATGATGAAATTATACAATAAAAAGTAAGTAATAATAATATAAAGTTATAGAGATCGTCTATAAGCAAGTAATGTTTATATTACGTTAAAATAGCAAACCCGTTTATAATATGTGGCATATATATTTTAATCTTATACGTATAGGATTTATTTTTACTAATATTTATACACTAATCCTTACTCCCTTACTAATATTATAAATGTGAATGTGAGTTTGTTTGTTTGTTACGCTTTCACGCCTTAACTACTCAATTGATTACTAAGAAATTTTGTAAACATGTTTTTTAAGGATTTAGACTTTTCATCTACAAAAAAATGCTGTTCCAGAAGTAGGTCAACTCTACAGTAATGAGAGCGAAGCCGCAAGCAAAAGCTAGTTAATAACAATTAGGGGAATATTTTGATGCCAACAAAAAAATTTCCTACGAACACTTCTTCATTTTACTGTCTTCTTCCGTCGGGAACCATCTTATCTATGTATGTATTAGTTATGTTTTAGTAAGATAGTAAAAAAACTATTGTTTCTGTATAAATCTAAAAATGTGGTAAGAATATGCAATTTTTCTTATTTTTACACAATTTATATGCAAAATTGTACGATTATTTACATTACATTTATGTTTTATATCCAACCTAAAATATTACTAATTTTATAATTAAGCTTAAAATCAAAACTAAAAACACTATTCAATTTAAGCCCTGAAAAAAGAGACTTTGTGTCGTTAAACCTACCACGGGTTCGGAAAACTATACGGAATGAATAACATAAAAATAGTTTAACCAGTCAAAAATGAATTGATTGTTCTTCAAAATAATTTCCCTCAATCTCAATGCACTTTTCCATAGGGATAAGCTAATTTAAAAAAAATTTATGCCACTCCGCCGCGACATCAATTAATATCAACAGCCTCTTTTTCTTTTGGTGTTGAAAATCTTAGACCGCGTGGATAATTTTTAATCTTTCAAAAAAGGAAGAAGTCGCATGGTGCGGTGTCGGGACTGTATGCAGGATGATCCATAATATCTATTGAAAATTCGTTTCGCTGACCGGCCGTGTGAGAGCCGTTTTTGGTTACTTTTTCAGATTTCATCTATATCTTATGTCAATCAAATGCCTATATATCTGTATATTCACTGTACGACGATCTTCCATAATAACAGTTGCCGCATCTCCACTTATATTTAAAAAACAAAGCGATCATCAGCTAAGCGACAGAGTGCAAATTCGCCATTTTGGTTTATCTGAAAAGATCTAAACAGTTTACTGCTGCATTGTTTTGGAATCGTAGGTGTAAATACATGCTTTATTACTTGTCACTATGTCCTAAACGAAATCTGACCTACCTAAGTGAACCTGGTTAGCATGGCATTGCTCCAAGTAACTCGGTATATTTTTTAGTCTTAGTTAAATTGTGAAGGATCCGTCGGAAATACAGTTGTTTCATATCCAAATGGTGTTGTAGAATTTATTGTGTCTGAGTCATGCCTATGCCTAAGGATGTATAAGACACATTGTACGTCACATGCCCGTCAGTTTCGATCATAAGGCGTACAGCACCGATGTTTTCGCTGTTCAAAGCGTTCGACTGCCAACCATCATGACATTCGAGATGAAGATCAACACGACCGTGCTGAATTCAGTAACCCAGTTATAAACACTCAACTTGCGTGGTGCTTCATTGCCCATAGAGGTTAGAAGGCGCGTGATACTTAATGCTGAGGCGTCAAACTACACTTAAAATCGTAGTAAATCATGCTACGAAAATTTTCACGAATTAACTTCATGGTGACGTTGACATTCAATATTTAAAATGGCACTAAAAACAAGTGACAAATAGATGAAACAAAACTGCATTTTAAATCCAAAGGGTTCCATTTTCAAATGTCATAATTGGTTTACGTATTTTTAATGTAAGTGGCTAGTTTCGGAAATGTTTACTGCGCCCTATATAGGACCCAAGGATGGTAAGAAAAGCGATAAAAATGAATAATGTTTTTAATTGGGGTGATTTAGATGGATTAAATTATCATCGGCATTGAATCTGGTGCTCAAAAAATTCAAACCTTGTATACAGTCGACGGACGTTCGAGTCAATACAGTGGGTTACAGGTACAGCCCGTGTAACCAAACTGAAACTGCAAGTAAAGTTTCTCGTTATTCTGCATGTCTAGTTAAAGGTCGTCATGGGTTTGAACTCTACATAGACCTTGTGATTTAGTTTGGGGAAATCAACAATAAAACCACTCTTTTATTATAAATGAAATATAAAATCCATCGGCTGTCGTCGCTGTTATGCCAGCCTGTAAAACCACTCTAGCAGCTGGATGTACATTAGCTAATCGTAAAATGAGATAACCTAAATCATTGGCAAATACGGTCGAGCCCAGAATGCATCAATTCCGGTTGCCACTACCGGTACTCCACCTGCTGCATGATTATTGGAAACCAGTCAGATAAAATGGCAATGACATACACTATCATTATAATTATTGGACATGTCCTAAAAGTCACATGGTTAATTACTCAAGTTGAAGATCTACTACCAAGCGTCTAACCATGTACTCTAGCAGTGGCTATTGCGAGTAATTTCGCTTCGATTTTGTCTTCGGTGTTTGATTAGATGGCTGTTACAGGCGGTAATTATTAAAACAACTAATAAAATGTCATACATTATTCCTGTGCAATAAATAACAGATTATTTAAGGGATTATTATTCTGCTCTTCGTTATTACTATTGATAAAGACAAAGTTGACATTATCACAATTTACGAACATGTAAGCATTATGTAACAAACAATAGGTGTGATAGAAAGAACACTTCACGTTGCTCACAGTTAAAGCCATAAAACGAACAACGTAAACATATTATCGTGTTATTGCTACAAATTGTAATTTGATACACAATAGCAAAATAACTAACAGCAGAATAATTGACAACGGTATAATAACAACAATTGTTATAAATTAAAACAACAGCGTCATTATTTATATTTAACCGTTATTGCCGTGTATAATGACAATAAAATATATATAGAAAATAGCTGGAAACTGACAATCGGCAATTTGATTGTTATTAATATCAAACAGTCATGTTAAATGCCGCAATGGTTATCAAAGTGTACCGAGAAATAATATTCTAGAATAAGTAATTCGTAATACTAGATATATTCCAATTGTAATGGAATGAGCAGAGAAAACGAACCATAAATTTATTCACATTTCATTACTTAAAATTAATAACTACTATCCTAACGACATTAAATTAAACAAATATATGTAGCATTAAATTAAATCTATTAAACTCTACACCATTTACCATCACGTATGATATTTGCAAACGAGTGAGAGATTGTAATTTTACGCTTTTTGTGTTCCACGCCAGAGTTATCGAGTTAACGGTTATGGAATTAAAATGCTTTCATATTTTTTATAACACTTAATTTATTTGCTGAAACTAACTTTATGTTAGAGCATTAGGCGGTTACGAGCAGACGGAATACTAATAGATATTTAAAAAACTGTATTTATTAAAACTTTTTCCTTGGTGAAGGTGGATATTTAGAAAGGGGAAGCCGATTATTTTTCACGGATTATTTTCTCAAAAGTAACTTTGCTCATGGTTTCACTTGCATTAATGTAGATTTGACCTATTCCTTAGTACAATACTTTCTGTCTGTCTTTTGTATACCGCTGAAAACGTATCTTCAAAATTACTTGATGATCGATTGAGTAGTTTCGCCTTTTAAAAATTAATTAAGAAGTTTGAATTTGCTACTTTGATGCTGATATATACTTCTATTGGTTAGCTTATGCGAGATACGTAGTTAGATGGAAGGTAAGTTACAGACAAGGGTGCAGTTTAAAGTCGTGATGGGTTTAGATCAGTGCATCGTCGATCGGATGTCCGTAGCTTTGTATCTTAGCGAGTACACTTACTAAATTTAATTAAAATACCGTTATTATTATCTGACAGGGTAGACAAATTTCGTGAGGAATTTAGAAATGTTTTTTTGTGACAACAGGTAATAGAAGAATACTGGTAGGTACTGCCGATTTACTAGCATTTGAAAACACCAATACGTCACGTCGTGGGACCGTGGTTGAGACTACATTTTATATAGAAGGAAGCCAAGGAATTAAACATTACAAAATTGTATTATATAAACTATCGTTGGATTTCTTAATTCTTAAAATTTGTGGTTTTGTTTAAGAATATGAGATTCCCCTGAAAATCTAGTTGAAATGTTTCATGTGTTGGAATTGCCAACAGCACCTTTTAAACCAGAGCCCAG
Source organism: Antheraea yamamai (assembly GCA_036509395.1). Lineage (NCBI taxonomy): Eukaryota > Metazoa > Arthropoda > Insecta > Lepidoptera > Saturniidae > Antheraea > Antheraea yamamai. The sequence goes on along the minus strand of AP028431.1, from coordinate 13,753,836 downwards.
CGGCAACAACAACATTGCTCTACTACGGAAAGAGTCCCTCCACTATCGCAGTCAATGCAACGTGTATTGATTTGGAAAATAATATAAATGGTAAAAACTGTAATAAATACAGTCTTTATAACGCCGTTTGTTATAACGAAAAACTTCATATATAAGTATATATTTTTTAATTTATATTTTATAATTTAGAAATAATTTTAATTTTGTTGCTCTTTAAACCCGGACACCAATGCAACTCTTTATTATAAAGAATTACGATCATAATTTACATGTCGGTAAATATTTACATTAATTATTATCAGTATTATTGCTTATGTTATCAATTTACAAATGACTCCGACTAAATCTTTGAGGTGTTGTTATTTCTAAGAAATACAGCTATAGTTGTAAACAACAGTTACTTTTGTTATTTGTAATCGGTAATAATAAGTGAGCCATTATACTCTTGGATTGCAGTGTCTCTAGGAAATATTGGTTTCAGTTATTAAACAAACTATCTATCTTACCTGTCTTAACTTTGAAACTGTTAACATGGCTATTACACAGGAATAGCAAATAAGGGCTACGTGGCAGGGGAAGCATTGCGTGTCCTGACAATTCATGAATCCCAGGGATATTAGCCTTCAAATCGGTGGCGATCCTGCAAACACAGCATATAGCGTATCACATGCTATAGTAGCAATATCTAGACACACCAACACCTGTGTCTATTATAGCGATGTGACGACACAGTTGGTAGGTTTATCCATCGGGCTGAGAGTGCTCCGGTGCGACACATTATGGATTACAACCTAAAAGTGGACATAAATGGAAATGTAGCCGTAGTTTCAACTAAAAAACCAGCATACTAACATAGCTTTAAGCTCATTATAATATTAATCATAATAATTTGTTTACTGTAAAGCAGCACCACATTAAAAACAGTTTTCTATTTTTAGTAGTAAACAAAATTCTAGAAAAGGTGCTGACCAAGAGTCTGTTGAGAACGGAAATAAATAGAAAATAACATGGCTAGTATAAAAGCGTTCTATGTAGATCTTTTATTTTTTCCCTTTATTTTATCTTTTATTTTATTTATCTTATCAAACTGAAATAGTTTAGAAAATTATCCGATACGAAATATATATAAGAGTTGCTGAGGTATGTATGCCTGGTACACATATATGTTTCAACAACTCATATATGTATGAATAGTTAGCTTAGCTTAGCTCAGATAGGTCGCGAATGACATGTATCAGGCAACAGCCCAAGCCGAGGTCTGCCGTGCACCCTTGAGCTAGTTGTCAAATAAAATCGGCTGAGTGCCTTAAGCGCTCGCCTTAGTAGTCCGGTGAAGCTGTTAAGACCTTGCTAGGTCAAAAGCATAGTCAGTTCGAAAAAAAAAATGTATATATATATATAGTACTAGCGGGCCCGGCAGACGTTGTCCCGCCCTGATTATAAAAAAAATCCTTGACAAATTATATACCAAAACGTTCCTCATGAATCACTTTATCCACTGGTGAAAACCTCTTGAAAATCCGTTCAGTAGTTTTTGAGTTTATCGCGAACAGACAGACAGACAGACGCTGTAGGGGACTTTGTTTTATACTATGTAATTTCACTTTCATAAATTAAATTTTAGTTTTAGTTATGTTTCTTTTATGTTTTCCTACATTCGCACAGTTTCAACATTATAAACTGTGTTTACGTTAATTTAATTCTAAGTATATTTTTATGGAATACATAACTTCAAATTGTAAGATTAAACACAGTTTCGAAGACCAAATAACAACAAAGTTATCAAAGTGTTAAGAAACTACGATTTTTATAATAACAACGCCTTCAGTCATATGTGTTTTCTTCCCGTGGAGAAGTCTAGATAATGTGTGTGATGCGCATGCGCAGGAAAGCGGTACTAAACGAATAACATTGTTTACAAAGATATTTTGTGAACAAAGCATAATCTTGTTTTAAATTTTTTGATAATAAATAATGCAGACGAAGTCGCGAAAATCGTCTAATAGAGCAATAATATGTGTGATCCATAAATGATTACTCAGAATTCAAAGTCGTACATTGTGTCCGTAAATTGTATGTAAGTCGCACGCGACGGATAAAGAAGAAGAGTTTTTGATTATTCATTTAGGGACATTATATACCCATTCCACAATTTACAGTCTTTGTTAATCGGCGTGATGATTACCGTAGTACAACAGTAACTGTATTTAAAACAAGTACCTAATTTTATTATTTAAACTCGAACAGTGCACACAATGATTCTACATTCCCGAATAAGTTGATAACGTATTGCTTATTATTATTAAATTTATTTGCTTCGAATTTTTAACTGTTCTTTTGATTGTAATACAATTGTTTTTAATTGTCATTAAATTCATATTTATCCATTTTGTATACGACTTATGTACAGTATTTCTGTAAAGCCGAGGACTTATCTATTGCCTTGACAACTGTTAATCATAATATGAGTTCTGAATGTGTCATAATTTGGACGTAACTTTTCAATGAATTAAAACAAAGATAATGTTTACGTATACCAATATACAATATGCATTAATACTAAAATACGGAACTTTAATTGTGTATGTTAAAAGGAAAATCGTTAACCCATGGGTGTGTATACCTAATACATTGTAATAAAATTTATAACATAAGGAAATTCAAATTGTGTACATCGAACCGATTATCCACGCTATTATGTACCTAATAACTAACACCCGAGCATAACTCTTAAAAATATACTAATCTAAATTACTAGTCATTGTTATTGAGCTTTATATTCATTTAATAAATTCTTCTAACTTGCTATCTTCATGCGTTGTCTTCATTCACCTGTGAGCAGACGACTACAGATGAAAATACGTATAAGCGATACAAACGGACGAAGATCCCACCGACCCCTGTTATGTCGGCCGAGCTGGGAAGTTCGTCCGGGCGTAGCACTTGATACTGTTCTTCTTTCTTCTTGATTATCTTCTTTTCGAATTTCTCGTGTATTCTTCAATATCATAATTATTTCACGTTCATTATTACACAATAAACAATACAACACCACCATAGTTAAACATTTAATCATATTAATTGAGAAAAAGTCTCAAGTAAATTTTATTTAATATTTAAATGCTGTTTGACACGTCAACTTGTACGCTTATTATTTAAATTGGACAATTAAAGCAGAAAAAAAATTGTTATTCACCTGTAATAAACAGTAGATGCTAATGAATGCCGATTTATTAAGTGAAATAGACACTAAGCTGCTTTATGTCGACCTTCGATCGGCGCGAGGCGGGCGAACGCTGTGGCGAATGTCCGTCCGAGGAGCGCGCGGCGCCCGGCGTCGGCGGTGAACGAACTCACCTTGACAAATGCACCATTTGGCATTGTTCGCGGGAAAACCAGCGGCCTTGCGCGCGCGCCGCCACCGCCCCGCTCCGGCCAATCACGAGCCTTCGCGCCACAGCCTGTGACTGTTTTGGCGGGAACGACTTGTCTGAACCACTGTGAATGTCGAACGAACGGCCCGGCGCGGCACGGCATGGCGGCGCTGTCGTCGCCTCGGTAATATCACGATTTCAGCGTGACGACCTTTCGACGTAGAGTTGTGAAGCTTGTGAATGATATACGGGCATGTGCAATGAAAACTAATAAATTTTGTAGAACAGTAAAAATACGTTTCGACAGTATTCAAAATAATATACGTAATGTTGTAATAATTTATACACTAATGTTTTTTCTATCATGTGATTTACATTAAATGTACTTAAAATTATCCTATATCACTTTAAATGAATATATAAAATTCGAATAGTAAAGCGAATTAGTTAATATCCCTCAATATTTTATCACAATACACATAATATCCATTGATATTATGAATTACTCGTTTCATTTATTTCATTACAACGTCAAGAAATACTAGGAGGTATATTTAGTTTCTAGTACAAACTTTGAATCGATAAATGTAATGATGTTACGCTTGAGTGAATTTCAACTTAATTTAGTAGCCGATGAGCCGAAGTAGGTTCGTAAGATTACGTAGGTTAATTAACAGTTTCATGGTATTTGAAATCGTTTGCTTTTTATGCATTGTTGCTATGAAGTCTGTTGACGTTTTATATATTTTTATTTAAGTAGTACGTTGCTACATTTGAGTGATCTGCAATACGGGTGTATTAGTGTTAAAAAACAGAGATTACTATGACTAAACGCATATACTACCGTATTATATTAAAAGAGTTACCAATAATTAAAATTCAATGTTATTAGATTGAACAAAAAATTATTTGGAGAAGTTCATTATATCAAATGAGATAGAAGAAAAGTGGACCGAGAAATTTCGAGTATAAAAGGAGTCAACTTCATTGTATTAATGGAAAACAATCAATCTTTTTATCAATATAAAATTTATGTTCTAATTTTCATTCCGAAAAGATCAATAGAACTGTAAAGGTAAAATAGACTGAACAGAGACTTAATAATAAGGTAATGTTCTGTTAGAATGAGAAAATATTTCGTGAATAAGAAGTCTGCAATGCAATTTTTTCCATCTTATACGTGCAGTAATTATACCCAAAGCATTGATTAGGTTAAGACGGGGATATTCGTGTAAAATGGATCTGTGATTAGTATGGTATGTCGTTTATTCCGACACACACTTAGTAGTTGTTTTTCACAGTTCATTAACCATGAATTTATCTGTCATTTGCCTAAGCAATCAGTCACATTGAAAACATTTTCTTATTTTTAGTTGAAAAACGATGACCTCTGAAAATATAACGATGAACATGCAATACGTGCACGAGTATTGGTCGGTGCTAATTATCCATTTTATTATCAAAATGGCGGATGCAAGTTGGGGCACGTGACGTCATCGTCGCCGGTGCCGCGCCGCGCTGGCGTGTGCGTTGCTGCTTGGATGCCGATTCCGCCAGCCTCCATCATTTCGTGGAAATTGATTTTTTTTACGGTCGGCATAGTCTTACAAGAATAATAAATAATATGTTTTTGTTTTATAGACCTTGCTATAACTTTTAAACGCACGATTATTTTATTAATTACCTTATTATTTAGTTACATTACATATGCAAATTTAAATTTACGTAATCTCAATTGAAATAGTTAAATTGCGTTCTGATGATCAAAATTTAGATATTAATATATAAAATCTTAATATATATATTTCTTGTGTGCGTGTGTATGTGACTGAACTCCTCCTAAACGACTGGACCGATTTTGATGAAATTTTTTGGGTGTTGAGTGGATGAGAAGGTTTAATTCAAATGACGGGGGGGGGGGATGATTTTAGGATTTTTTTTTAGGGACGTAATATTATAAAATTCAAAACGTGTACTAAGGATTTCTTTATTCAACATTTTTTGCAGTACATATTACAACTATATATTTCTATAAGATGGTTCACATTTACACCCTGTTATTTTATTACTCAGGTTTTGATTACAGTAATTAAATAATTTATAGACAAAACAATGATATAACTTTTGTTAAAAATTTAAATAACAAAAAATAATCTACGTCGCACTTTTAAAGCAATTCGTAGTATGTTGCTACGTCGTAGCACTGTGTGACGTAATAGGACACTGTTCCATTTTTACCAAATATTAACAAAAAGCCATTGATATATTAGAAACTAGAAATCACAAATATCACAGTTTTTATAGTATCTTTCATTATTTAGACCATTTTATTATTATTATTATGATATATTATGATTATTTAGGCAATCGATCCTTGGTTGATATCACGATATGTCGTTTTGTTTAATAGTTTTGATAATAAATATGATTGAGATTTGAGTTAACCCTAGTTAATATTCTCATATATCATATAACAAGAAATATATTGTCGATGTTTGGTACGTATTTGCAAATTCTCACATAAATACTTTTTTCATAATAATTTACAGATTTTATTAACTATTTACTATTATCTAACAAAAATAATTATAGGTAGGTAATTCGTAAATGTTTTGAAAACAATCGTTTTGCTATAGGTACATGTACCATCCTTCAGGAAAGATACGAACCATTACGATTTTTACTAAGCTTGTTTAGTGCGATATGCAACGCCATTTATTCTGTCATTAAACGAAATATAATGACCAATCACTGCTATAGCAAAATAGCATTTTGCAATAATCGCTAAAATCCATGAATCGATTTATAAAAATCAAGTGTTTAACCAATGAAAACCAATGTGGTTTGTTTTCGTTTACGAAACTGAATCGTGAATATAATCGAACATTGAAAGTAGGTACCTCATTTGTTTCCATTTTTATCTTAAATCGATATTCTTAGTATTTGGCTCGTAATACGTTATAATTATAGCAGTTATTCATTTTATACTAATTGCCATATAATATATTACGCACCACCAACAACCATAGCGGCAGGTTTAGACATGTCACATTCCGGTATGAACTGGTTGTATACACAATAATAAAGCAGCATGTTAGGAATCTGTACATGACTATGTCGCGTATGGACATGGTGATAAATAAGTGACCGAATCTCTGCCCTCTCAATATATTCTTTATAAGCTAATGCATATTTACAAAAACTTAGAAAAGCTGGATTTAGTAAAAGACCTTATATAATTTAAATACGAGAAACAGTGGTAAATTGGTCATCCCTGTTTAGGCTCACTACGGCCAATAACAGTTATTTAGGTAACAGTGATAGGTTTGTTAACAAAGTCCCAAAGTACATTACCGATTGACTGAATAGTAGGTTGAAACACCATGCCATGCGGATTTTAATGTCTAAAGGCTATTACAAGCTGGATCAATATGTGAACGATAGTGATGTCTAGAAAGGACACCGCTCTCTGTGCATCTGCCAAAAATGAGTGTATCTATGTTTGTAAAAATATGTACAATAAAAGAATAAATCAGATCGTGTTTCTTACCGGTTCTACTTAATGATTGGGTTGTTTTCCAAATCGATGGTAGTTTTGATGTTTATAACCTATAAGCGCCTTCTCAAGGCCTAAATTAAATGAAGTATTTTTGATTTTGATAGATTGTAGATATCTCTATGATCGTCCTTGTTTTCGAATTGAACTTTAACTACCATCACTTTGCTATACTACAAAAAAGATGGATTATTTTAAATTAGTTAAATACCTAATGATATCTTAAGTTGCAATCCGAATGTTGCGTTTATAAATCTGTCCGCAATAATTAGGGTTACAGTGATTAATCGGTACGGATTTTTAATCAACTGCAAAGGGTTTTGAGCTCATCGTTTTAGTTAATTATTTTACGATTGTATATAATCAGAGTTTCTGATGGGCAAAAACTGATCGGGTTCTCTATTTAATAAAAAAAATGAATTTGCTTGAATCTAAGCTAGTAATCTATTATTATAAAAGTAGTTATGAAATTGTCAAAGACAAGCAAACTGGTACTTTATTCTAAAAGTACAAAAAAATTTCAAGGTAATAAAAACAGAAATATGAAAATAAATTTATTTGTTTTGTAAATACTTCAGTTTTTCTTGCTAAAAGGATTAGAAACGTTGTTTTTTACTTCAAAAAAGTTGATAACCCCAATTGGATTTATTAGGTCTGCTTTATGGACCTACATCTTTTTATGATCGCCTCTTAAACTAGTAGTCCGGGGAAGCTGTTAAGACGTTGCTAGGTCAATAGCGTAGTCAGTTCGAGAAAAAAAGCCTCTTAAACTGTATGTACTCACCTAACTCACCTTGTAAGAAAACTAAAAAGTAGATACTAAATTTACTAAAAATGTATTTATAATTATACGGCTATAACTTACTAAAATATATAATATTACATATGTAATACTAATGAATACATAATCATATTTTACAAAGAAGTAAATGTGTTATCTCACTATAGCGTAATATCGCAGTGTAGAACCTTTTATTCAGGATTTCTTATTATGGTTAGAGTCATAAACTGAAAATAAAACGTTCTATGGTCTTTATAGACGGAATAATATAATATAAACAAGTGCAACATTTACGTACTCATATAAGAACTAATAGGTTCTCGTCCGCTTCGCTAGGCGTTAAAAAATGGCAAAGTTTCAATCGAATCAAAAAATAAGTAGCCTAGAACTACCAACGAAAAATTCCGCATCGAATGGTCATAGTCCTATGCCCATGCGATCAGTAATTTTGACCTGGTTGGGCCTCAAAATAACTTTACTTTTATTTAGAAATAGAAGAGCACGAGAAAAAAATACCTTAATTTAATATCAAAAACAGTTGATATATCAAACGTTTTAAACAGATTTCGTTTCATTTATATCATAAACATAACTTGGGACATAAACTACTTGTTTTAATCTAAAAATAAATACGACCTCCAGATCGAAAGCTGCAAGGTAATATACCGGTTTACCGGTGACTCATGAAGTCAACAAGTTAGTGAAACATAAAAATAAATAGAAACGTATTAATATTATCCTTAACACAATTCAGAGCGGACATATAATATAATTTCGATAAAAGTTATTAATATTATTCTGACATTTTTTTTTATACAAGGAACGGTAAAGTTAATATGTTCGTGTGGTTAGACAGTAAGTATAATAATTGGTTGCAATTTGTTATGCATCAATTCATCGTTCAAGTTTTGTACGGCTCGAACAACATGCAAAGTTTTAATCAATTTTAATGCAACAAGTGTGTTTCGATTTTTTTTTTCGACAATGGATTTATTTAGTTCCATTAGGTATTTTATATATCTGGTATAAATAAGATACTTCAAAAATTGTACACGAGAATAAATCATTTTAGATACTGCATTAAAACAATTTTGAGCATCCCTTTCACAATTTACATTAAATTAAATTATTTTTTCCAGTAACTGCCATGGCCATACAATTAACTGCATTATTAAAAAAAAAAAATATAATTATTGTTCTTTTGTGTACTCATGTGCTGTCATGTTCTTGTCATGTCATGTTGCCATGTTCTTATCCTAAAGAAATGAAAAATTATATCAGAATTTAAAATAAGAAAGGTTATTTGTATTTTTGTACCAAGAAACATAATATTCAAGAATTAAAAGTAAAAAAATATATATATCAAAAAACTGCGCTACATTTGTATTTGATTTATGATTAAAATTACTTATCGTAAAACACAATTAAAAGGAATAATTCAAAATAAGTTATTCTATTTTGTAAACAGGCAAATATTATATTTCGTAAAGTTATCATTTGCACGGCGAATGTCTTGAGCGGAGTGCGCCCGCGCAGGACGTGAGTCAGATGTCGTTAACCCGGCCGATGGTGAGCGTCATCACAATACCTAGCCGACATCCGACACTATTAAACAAAATTCAGAATAAACTGCACCTCTTACGACTTACGTGTACATTATTTTTTTACTTAATATTTAGATATTTCACTGTGAGTAAATTTACTAATCACCTGGTTGCATATCTAGTTACTAGACAGATGATTATTTATTGAAAAATAAGTGAATTTAAGTTGTATAAAGGCAGATAATGGCCATAAAATGTGTAGTTGCGAAATAGCAAAGTATTTTTACACGTGGACGAAGTTTCGCGGTCACCTATTTAAAAACTATAATCCTACAAATTAAGTATTTTTATCTGTCACATCAAGCAATGCGTCATTTGTTTATGAAGTAATGATTACACGATACATTCTATCAGAATTATTGTAAGACACATTTTAATGACTTAAGCCAGCCTTAAGTTTCCATTCATCGTTATAAAGCGCTTCTTTGGATCATGACATAGGTATATGATATTCAATGATTTTCGTATACTCTATCTTTGAACAGTGTGTCGAATCGAAACTAACATTATAAATGCAAAAATATCTCATATTTAATAAGTTTTCACGACCAAACCTCAAAACGGATTGCAATGAAGTTTGTCATAGGAATAGTCTGAGACCTGGAGAAAAACAAATGATACTTTTAAAAATCGTATAGCAAAAAATACGGTCAGCAAAGCGGAACTAACTAGAACATAGATAAATTTTTACTTTTTACATTTGAACCGCAGTTGCACGATAATATATAGATAGTTAATATAGATAATATTACATCATCCCTAATGTTTAAAGGTTTATCTAAAACTAGCTTCTGCCCGCGACTTCGTCCACGTGGAATAGTTACTTTGGGGTAACGCTAACCCTTCGTTTTCATCGGTACTCTGCTCCTATTGGTCTTAGTTAGTTAGTTTATGTATTGTATGTAGTCTTAATAATTATATATATGATATATCCTTCCTCGATAAATGAGCTATCTAACACTGAAATAATTTTTCAAATCGGACCAGTAGTTCCTGAGATTAGCGCGATCAAGCAAACAAAGTCTTCAACTTTATAATATTAGTATAGATTTAAGCTAAACTATATACAAATTTAGTAGCCCCATATAATACTCATTCCATCAGCGCCCATATTTATAGGTATAAAATAATATATTATGAAAACCTGTGATAGAAATAAGTATTTACTTTTCCTTACTAAATAATAATATTAGTTGTCGGGACAAACAGAGTGTGTGTATTCACGCTATGAATCAAACATTTTATGCTTTATGGATAATCCATAATGAATCGTAATTCATAATAAATTTATTTATTATATTTTATACGAGTAGGTATCTGAGTGAATTATATATTATGTAATAAATGGGTCACTTTACAGGTACGAAATGAATGCATGTATACTAGAATTGTGAAACTTAGACTCTGTTCGGTGTTATGGACATAATTCCAAAATAACCTAACATGCAATTCACTGCTTGATTAATAACGAAGATATCATATAGATTAATTGTTTATAATAAATACCTAACTAAGAGTAGTAGTGGTGGTCTAGTGGTTTGACCGGTGGAATAATAATTCGATGTCTGTAGGTGCGAGCCCCAAATTTGTCAAAGAATTTTGCATAATTTGCGTATATTTGCTAATTTAAATTGATAAAACTACTATCTGACGGTGAAGGAAAACAGCATGAGGAAATCTGAACCTGAGAAATGTTCTTGTAGTACCACCGTATGTGGGTAACAAATATAGAACTGTTCCTCGGTGCTTGAAATCGCAGATAAGTCGTGGGCTGGCGTGGTGATTATGCCCATACCTTCGGAAAGAGACCTATAGCCATGCAGTGGACTTCTTACAGGCCTGCTGGTGATGATGAATATTTAATTATGTGAAACAATATTGTTTTAGTAAACAAGCTTTGAAGTCGTTCATAATTATTAAAAATTATATCAAAAATTGTATTGCTCAGTCAGCCTTTTTTTTATATCATTGGAGTCAAACGAACAGGTGGGTCACCTGATGTAAGTGATCACCACCGTCCATAGACACTTGCAACACCAGGGGAGTCACAAGTGCGTTGCCAGTCTGTGTGGGGGGGGGGGGGGAAGGGAAGTGGAAGGGCAAAGTGGAAGGGGAGGGGAGGTGGGTCTCCGGCGCTATGGCTGGTATTTCATATAAACTTAGTTCCAGGCGCGGCGTCGAGATGATTCAATAACCAAATAATATTGATATATTGACCTCATCAAAGTTTCAACAAGGGAAGTGAAATTTTAACTCTATATTATTCAACTGATCCCATTAAATACATGAACTTAATTTAACGTCACATATAGATTATAGCTATACTAGCGGGCCCGGCAGACGTTGTCCCGCCCTAATTATAAAAAAATCCTTGACAAATTAAATACCAAAACGTACCCCACGAATCGCTTTATCTACTGGTGAAAACCGCGTGAAAATACGTTCAGTAGTTTTTGAATTTATCGCGAACAGACAGACAGACAGACGCGGTAGGGGACTTTGTTTTATACTATGTAATGATGTCATTTTTATATAAATATGACACGGGTGATATATGTATAATGTAAAGTAATATAAGTGTAAAGGTCATATATTTACTCGGATAATTATGTACTTGCCATTACCAACTTACTGTTTGACTTCTTATCTGTGTATCAAATACTTAATATACAGCTTTAATAAATCGTTACTTTATTGGTATACTTGAATCGTAGGTCCATATTTTAGTTACAAAGTGCAAGAATTGATTTTTAACTTTTCATTGTAAATGTCTTTGCCCTTCCGCCCTTTCGGATTAATATTCATAATGCGTTTGTGCACGTAAATAAACATACAGATGTCAAATAATACTTAGGAAGTACTTTCCTTTTGTGGATATCCCTTGTACTATGAAAATATAATCAGTTTGTGACTTCTTTATATTTAATTATAAATATTTATTTACTGGAACTTAATTGCATTTTTCTGCTTATAAATTATCTAAATAGATTAAATTGTATTTATATAGTTACTAGCGGGCCCGGCAAACGTTGTCCCGCCCTTGTAATAAAACAATCCTTGACAAATTATATATCAAAATGTTCCTCATGAATCACTTTATGCACTGGTGAAAACCGCATGAAGATTCGTGCAGTCGTTTTTGAGTTTATCGCGAACAGACAGACAGGCAGACGCGGTAGAGGACTATACTATTATATTATATTTAAAAAAATTAGATCTTGTATCTTAGATATACCTTTAAATAATTTGATTCTTATTTTGAACTGGAAAAGGACGAATATTGGTCACATTTATGAATACAATTACACAAAAAATCGATACCATTTGTGCGTGTTTTGCGGCTTTTATAGAAAACCTTCAGTGTTGATGAGTATTTAATGCTCTTGAAGGCGTTAGTAACGCTGTGGTTAATCTTACCAAATTTACCCAAAATGCCTCTTCATGTACCCACAGTTCTTTGAAACTCAGTTCTTAATTTTCATAGCTTGTTTGAATTATCTGGAAATAAAATAAACATAATTATAAACATTTACTTTTAATCTATATCTTGCTGCTTAATTTATAAAAAAACATATTGTATTCTAGACTAGATGATACAATGAATAGTCTATTCTATAGTCTCTCTAATAGTCTATATAATCTGCCAGTGAAAGTCTTATTAAAATCGCTTTAACCGTATGGGAGATTAACTCGGACGGATAACGAAGACTTCAATTATATCAATAATCTATATAGATATAGATAAATCTATCTGTATAGATTTTTTTATTGATACAAGTCATTCCAGGGATTATTTTAGTTCTTCAGAAAGTACTTAAAATACTCAAAGAGATGACGTTACTCGCTACTTCTATATCTATACATATAAGTAATAAGAATGTAAATCTAACGTGTCTGTACTTTTACATTTTTCTGAAAAAAAATTCATTAAACAAGTAATAAAATACATTTCAGTCATTTTTAGAAATGTCTGTCTGTTTGTATGAACACGAATCACTGCTAAAGTACTGCGTTCACGATAATATTCACCAAGAGAAAATCATAAAGCGTATCCTCAAGTAACATCTAGTCTTGGTTTCATTAAAATCGATTCACTCTATCATCAAAAGTTATTGTAATTTTAATGACGACTCGATTTAAGTACGAGAGAAAAAGTAAATAAATAAATGAACTTAATACATTCATATGATTTTATTAGTCACCATTTTTTACATTAGGTTCCACGCGGCCAGAGTCGCGGGCACAACTAGTCTAATATTAAAATAAAAGGGTAAGTGGATGCCATATTTATATACAACGTGTCTTTGACATACCATGACTGAATAGTGTGATTGTTATGTATAATACTTCTTATTAGTTGATAGGTTTGTCGAAGTTATACGAATATTATTCCTAAATGTGCATTAATATTTCCTTATGCTTAGGTGTCATTTTTCTTGGAAATTATATCGTAATATATACGCTTTGTACGGCCAAGTGTGAAGTGAATCGTGCTCATACATTGCCAGTAAGTGCATGATGTCACCTGAATGTTTTATGACTCAAGAATCTACATCTGTTTTCCTTTGGGTTATACAGTAATTAATTTCTAATTTTCTTATATATCTATTGTGATTGTGGCCATAAATTTTTTATTTAATTCATATGTTATAATAATATGACGTCAATACATTTGTTAATATCTTGGCGATATTTATTAATTCTTCATTTCAATTCTCTTTATTTATAGTTACTTAACTGATGATTTTGAAGACATTACGAGAAAGAGATATTTATCTGCTGTAATTGTGATTTCGTATTCACTTACTATCGCAACGTCATTGAGCTGATAATAGGAATATATAACATTACGTCAGCCGTCAGTTGAACGTATTGAGCCTAACAAACTGAACTGTCCCAATATTACAGATAAGGCCGGTGGAAATATTTCTTTACTCGTTTTTTAGATCTAGTTATGGCAGTTTACATATGAGTGACTCGTCATCCTGTTTAATCGATCTGAATTAATGAATCTGAATAATTTCTTTAAGTAATGATTTTGTAAGGAATTCTTTAACTTTGGATTTTCTTAATCATTACATAGTATAAAACAAAGTCCCCTACCGCGTCTGTCTGTCTTACTGTTCGCGATAAACTCAAAAACTACTGAACGGATCTTTATGCGGTTTTCACCAGTGGATAAAGTGATTCACGGGGAACGTTTTGGTATATAATTTGTCCAGGATTTTTTTATAATCAGGGCGGGACAACGTCTGCCGGACCCGCTAGTTATAGTATAACCAGAATATAAATATAATTGATATAAATTACGAATAGTAGTAAAAAGGACTTTAAATACTTTCTTCAACAAAATTTCAAAAACTAGCTTAATCATTAAGTCTTTTTGTCATGCACAATTGCATTAAAAACTATACTGCATTATTAATTATTGCTGAGGTATTTATACTCTGCCATGAAATTGCTGATATTTAAAATTGCAGTAGACAAAAACGTCACATATGAAATTCCAACGAAAGACTAACATTTTAAAACTATACTTTGTCAAGGTTTGGTATTTGGATTGAAAAAAAGTGAATGTCTTTTAAAAAGTAATTTTAAACAAAACATATCAGCGCATAATCTACTAACATTGCATAAATACATTATAATGTAAATTAAACGAGAACCTAAACTTTTTACGTCCTTATTTCTGCACTCAAGTACGTACGTAAAGTACTATTCTACTCTAATAGTACTTGCATTTTATGATTCATACTAACCGATTCCCTTTCTTTACGTTGGACACAAATAATTATTAGAAAGGGACAATGAAATTCAAAAACCTAGCATAAAACCATTTTCGACAAATTTCGCATCGAATGGTCATAGTTGTATGCCGATATATAAAGTAGATTTGGTGTTTTTGAACCTCAAAGAAACTGTATTTTCATTACATACGTATATAGATTTGCAAAATAATAAAGAATGTACAAAATACACTGATATATTAACAAAATTTATAGCCTAGTTAGATATTTATTCACGGAACTGTCACTATTGAATCAGTGTATTTATATTTTTTGACAGTGCACCGTTGCGTTGGCACGCGGAGCTGGCATTCCCTCAGGAATGCTGTATCAAACCTGTTTAACAGCTGTGTGCGTGATGTAACGATAAACGCTGTATTATTTATTATTACGTATACATCATATCGAATCTAAATATACATTAGAAATATGTTATAATGAACCGTTAGAAATAGAACAACAACAAACATATCAGTTCTGTATTATTATATACTGATTATCAATAGTGTTAGTTCGAAGTGTTTATTACAGACGAATAGATTTTAAGATTGGATTATATTAAGAACTCTGTAAACTTGTTCTGTACAAATTTTAAATATCCGTTATGAATTATTTTATGATTGAAAATCTTGTTTGTATTACTCCTATGTCAGATGATTTTACTGACCAAGAATAAGTAGAGCAATTTTAAAATCCAGTTAGAATTTAAAGGACCCACTATAAATCACTCAAAAAATGTAAGTCACCTGACTTTAGTGTCCTAATAACAAATTGTGTTTATTTTGTAATGCATACAAAAACTTGCCACTGGATGAGTGTCGGCGCCGGACCGCACCGCGCGCCTCCATCTACCCGTTGTGTACTCACTCAAATGTAATTTGGGAACGCTCAGTGCTATTCTATTATTGTCACAATTGCGTTGTTATAGTCTTGTTTATAACACACCGCTTCCCATATTTTAATATTACAACACTAGTTTAATATGTAACTTTATCGATTACCATTAAAATATATTTACAACTATCATTGCTTAAAATATTAACTCGTATAGTGTTTCGTAATAAAATAAAATAATATATTTCGTAATATAAAATACACCATGAAATTTAAAAAAATATATGAACAGACAGAATTAATTAAATAAAATGGCGGTTTTCGGTAGTAACTTCGTTCATAATAAAAATATTCTTTTTGGTTATAATGTTATCAGTTACATTTAAAATGTTTATGAATTATTGACTAATTTTATTACCCAATTACACGTTGAAGCCTTGTAGTAATTACATAGCATTATTGTAGATTGGATAACTTATACTATTTTTTTAAATAAATATATTTATGTAATATTGTGTGTATTGGGGGGCGTGATCGATTTCTATGGAAAATATCTTTTATAATATTTTACTTGATATAATATTTTATAATGTCTTAAAAGATATAAATTGTTCGGCATTCTGTAATTTAATTTATATGGAATATAAAAAAAACGAGTTGTTATGAGTAGAAACTATTAGTTATGCTACGTTCATATTCATTGGCGCCATGAGTCGAACATGTTATGATAATGATAGTGAGCGACTCCGGTGAGTCGGGCACGAGCCAAATAAATAATATTATTTTGAATATGTACCTAATTAATAATATTACATGATTAAAAATAATTATTTCATAAAATAAATAGAAATTCGTAGGACAGTAATTATTTATTGTTTTCATGAATTTTTAATGTAATTTAGGAAATAAAATATCTCTTTTCTATTTACTCTAATTAAACATTATAAGAGACTAGCTAAATTAAAAAGTACACGAGTCTGATAAATTAAAACTATTTCTGAATGTGATTTAAAACTCAATGAAAAGAAAAAGCGACTTTAAAAGAGACAAACAGAATTGAACGTGCGAGGGAATGAGATAGAATAATAGTTTACAATGAATGTTTTATCATTTTTTTAAGGTTTTATTTCCACCGCGTGTTACCGCATACACGTTTTTAATTTTAGTAAAACCACCAAAGAGTTGACATAAACTTTGTATTACGTCGAAAAGAATAGCTACGCCTTTCGTCGAATGGCTGTCTCCTCTGTTGCAGAAAATTTATGCTTTGAATTTTAATGATTATGTACGTATTCATCTACATAATTCATATAGCTTAATAGATTAAGAACAAAAAAAAACGGAATTGTAATAACTACATTATTATGTATATCAGTGATTTGACGTATATTATATGGATTTATATGAGAAATGAAAGAAAATAACTTGTATTTTCAAGGCTTACGTAAGATTACACGTGTTTTAATAATAATGTTTTTTTATTGAAAGCATCGGAATTAAACAAAATATTGATCGAATATCTTTTGAAGCCGCTCTGTTAAAGTTTAGTTAGAAAGTGAAAAAATACTATTTTGAAAGTCGACGTGATTATTTTCCCGCATATAACTTTTAATATACCAATTAAAAAACTTGACGGCGTACAGACCGTCACAGTCCGTTAAATAGATCGCTTGTCTAAGCTACGGCCTATATGGAGATTCAATTCGACTATATTTTAGACGGGTAATTAACTTTAACTTTGTGTAGGTTCGTGTTTTAACCGGTTATTAAACAATTTATGAAATAAAAATGCCTAACGTGGTCGTTCATCTTTATATGTGTATGGTATACATTGTTCGTAATTCTTCACCGAATTCCTAATTTTCCACATCGCACCCAGCATCTCATCTTTAATTCAATACTTTTATAATGATCAATTCTTAAGGTTTGTGGCAAAGCAACGTATGCCTATTGGACCTACTAGTATGTTTATAAAATAAATTGATTTGTAAAGTTACTTCTACTTTTCAAATAGATATATGTAAAGTGCTTAACTATTTCACGTTAGGGTTAATGAGGAATTCCTATTGTAATTGACAATTTTATTAATTATTTTTGAAAGCCGCGATAATACGATTTAAATATTGGAAGAAGAGAGTAAGTATTTTAATATATTAAACCGTCAGTACCGTCATTAAACAGTTTATGTTTAAAATATATTATAAGATTTATCAAACAATTTTTAGTATTGTATAAATCATATAGGTATAAAAGTACGATAACATAATTATATATAGACAAGTGTAGGCATTTGTTTAAAATATAATTGATTACACGCGCGATATCAACAGGATTTCGGCCTCAAACTAATTCTCAGTACCATTAGATACATTTATTATCTCGCTATCAGTATAGATAGCGTTGACCATCAATAGATATGGCCGTGACGGCTGGAAAACTCGTGTAGCTATTATTTAGAAAGTCTGGATGTTGGCCAAAATTATCCGGAAACTTATAGGCGTGTGCGAGAACATTTTTCCACATTCCATTCTAAATATATTTGTGACGATGCTGACAGCCGAGCGACGGTGACGTTCGCTGACGCAGCGCGGCCCACGTCAGCATCGACCCACTGAATCACGCGCCGATCGTTCCCCCCGCCCGGCTTGTCGTCGCCCCGATCTCGTCCACGTTTGGTATACAATTAGCTCGCTGTTTACTTATTTAGCTAGATAAAATATTTGTTAATACAATTCACATTGGCTAAAAATTCAAACGGAAGCGCTAGACATAAAGCGATCCGCTTAAGGAAGATCTATGTGTATTTTATCTTATATAAAAAAACGTTTCATTGGTACATACCATTTCAATCTGGCTCTGTTTAAA